>JAIUZE010027772.1:0-20857 GCA_022085475.1 Heliosperma pusillum | reverse complement strand
TAAAACTACTTGAAATCATTAAAATATTTTCAAAAAGCTTTTAATTCAACAATTTCATAATAAGGATAATAACTCTATTATCTATTCCTAAAATTTCTAACTAAAGCTTATAGTAATCTATCTATAAGAAGCGATAATTGATAGAAGGAACGGAATATTCGAAAAATAAATCGAATAGAAATAGGAAAAGAAGAAAGAAAGAAGGAAAGAATAAAGAAGAACGAAGGATGAACCCCCAATACTATCTTCTCTCTATGAAAATTCTAATGTCGATAGTAACTCGACAATACTAACTGTACAAGTAAACTAGTCCTCAAGGGAGTGCAATATATCCTCAACATTTCAATCATCGGATTCCTACCAAGATATTTCAGAAGCATGCCACACCGAGTAGCAACTCCCAATTATTCCAATTCAATAAAAATCTTCTAAGGTCCATCGAAACTATTATTGGAAATCACCATCAAAAATATTTATAATTAAGGGAACAAGACCGCTAACCACCACAAAGTAAAGAACTTACGATGAAATCCTTTAATCTAATTTATTCCAAAAATTCATTACCTCAACTTATTTACAATGAATCCTCTCATCCTCCAAAGTTGAATCTCGAAACCTCAAAGAGATTAGTCACACAAAACTCGATTCACTTAACTTTTGCCAAACATAGGGCAATGCGACCGTAATCAATTTATTTATCTTTTCCAAACTCTTAATACATCGGTTTTTTGCTTATAACAATATTCCTCATGTTTGGTCATCCAAATCCAAAATTCCACAAGGTAATTATTCCCATTAGGGTCCAACATTTAAAACAACTATTTTTCCAAGTAACCTGTAAAGAACCACTAAAATCCTTAACCACAACAACCAACCACCATTATGCTTAATTCGATCCTCAAAAGAAATGATATTGCAACTTCAAGTTTTCATAGTCTAAAACCACTAAGAGGCTTTCCTCCTAAGTTTATCCTCAAATCCTTATAATCATCTAAACACGGAACTAGCTTAATAGGATGGCTAGGTACCATATTCGAAACTTCTTATTTACTCCAAAATAGACATATCATAAACATGGTCTTCAAACCAATACTAAACTTCTAAGTCCAAAAGACTAAAATACTAATGAGTTAAAAAGTCATAGCCAACTCATTCGATCTTACACCATCGAATATCATGAACTATTTATACACTATTCATGACAAGTATCTAGCATTAAAATCATTAAACATACCTTACCACACCTTCCTCAAGGATACCAACTCTCCCCACCATAGGGTGAAATTAGATCTATACCATTTTCCTCAAATCACAAGTTCATTCTAACAAACACTAATATTCCACAAGATTCAAAGTTCTTCCGACTAAGTATAATATACCACAATCCGATGATGATGACATCCATAAAAATGTTACAAGAGGGAGGTAAGGATACCAATGGAAAGATGCAGGAACTATCAAGAGAAATTTTCAAGAGGCAAATAGGTTGGAAGAGAAAGAAGCACCTAGATAGAAGGAAGAGAGCTTAATACACTAAGGACGATAGAATTCATAGATGAAGAAGGAATTCACTTCAATTAGGCTTGTAAATCTTCAAATCTTCGGTAGAGGATACTCCCTCTAGGTAACACATATTCCACCCTAAGGCGTAATATTGCTCCTAGCAATTTGGCTAGCCGTTCAAGCATAGCCTCCTTGGCAAATGTCTTCTCTATGAGGAGGAACCTGGTTGGTACCAACAACGATCTCTTCTACACGAGGTCCAACCATCTTCATAAGAGACAAAACAAATTAAGTTACTCCTAACAATTAGCATAAACAAATAGACTACAACATAAATCCTAATCTACCCATCCTACCATTCTATCTCACAAGTTTATTATTGTATTAAGGTCAAGTTATTTATGCAAGGGTACACAAACGTGCGTCGGAAGCAAAATAGCTCTGATACCAACTGTGACACCCTCAAATTGTTGTTACGTAATTGACTCGCGTTTAATAATTATTTTACGGTAAACGATTAAAGATAATTAACGATAAAGTTAATTAAACTAAATATCAAAGATATTATGATATTGTAATGAAAAATAATGAAAATATCAAGGTCTAAGAGAGTAAGGAGTGCCGTGTGGTTTTGAGCTTGTCGGGTCTGATTTCGAGCGTTTTGCGTAATTTTCGTTAACTGATCGATAAAGTGAAATAATATCTAGATATTATGATATTGTAATCAAAAGTAATGAAAATATCAAGCCCTATTAGAGGGGAAAGAGCCGTGTGGATAGGTGAGTAATCGGGTCTGATTTTTCTCGATTTGAGTAATCTCCGTTGACGGATCGATAACGTAACAAATATCTAAGATATTTGTATTAGTTTAATCGAAAGAATTAAAATATCTCAAGTGAGTGGAAAACGATGACATGGGCGCGTGACTCATGCCAAAGTCGAGTTTCGAGTTTGTTACGGGATTTACGATGAGTCAGGAATAGTTAAATGATGTTCGGGATTAAACCGTAAAAGTTATTCTTTAAATTCCGAATAAATTCAAAATAATTATATTAAATTATGATAAATCTAAATAAATCTTAATAAAAATAAATTAAAAATATTATTTTTTTAAATAAAATTTCGGTCTTCAAACTTACAATGCGAGTCGGGAAAGTCAACGAAAGTCAAAGTCGACTTAAAAGTCAAGAAAAGTCAAAGATGACTTAAAAGTCAAGAAAAGTTTATGACGACTTAAAAGTCAAGAAAAGTCAATGACGACTTTTTAAAAAGTCAAGAAAAGTCAAAGACGACTTAAAAGTCAAGAAAAGTCAAAGATGACTAAAAACGGTCTTTTCATGAAATCTCTCAGAAATTCCAAATACGAACGCGGAATTTCAAAATAAGACTCGGAACAAAAATTTCTATTTTAAAAAACTTAAGTTCTACTGAAAAGTGTTAGTAAATATTTTTATTAGAAAAATTGGGTACTTTTCGGGTTGTTACAGGTATCCTTCTTTAAGTTTATTCCAAAATGATAGTAGAACCGCAGCCTGAGGTGGGGACTACAGGTTGCGGTGTACCACAGCCTGCGGTTTCCTGCTGATTTGTTGCTTTCTCCATGTTGGCCTTTGGTTTACCCATCTTCTCGGACTTATCTAATTAAACCACCTTGACTCTTGACTCCCGATGTGTTGGGGTGACGGTTTTGGCTTGATGGCGTTGACATTACTCTTCCGGGTTTTCTTGCTTGACCGCTCCAAGACATAATGCAAAAGACATACAAAGGACAGACAAATAACTTGGAATCACTAAGGATCCGAAAAGCACACATGTGAACTAGCGACCGAATCCTCGAACCTTACACAATTATTAGAGGATAGTAAAACAAATATGGAAGTTCAAGTTATTACAAATTCCTACTTAAGACTCGTATTAAAATGCCTTATAAAGGTACTAAAATGGCCTAGTAACACGAAATATTTTGCACTATCAAAATCCCACACACTGGGACTTTTACTCGTCCCAAGTAAAACTCGATATGAAGCAATGTATGAGTCCGCATAGTGGATGTGAGAGAAGTTTATCACTCTTCCCTTGCCACCTCCTTCTTATACCTTCCTCAAAAACTAGCCCTCCTATTTAATAAAATCTAGACCCAAATTTCTTTGACACTTCACTCTTCTCTCGCTCGCCCTCCTTATCTCCCCCTCATACAGAAGACACTCAAACCACCTACTCCGACTCAATCATCCACCACGCTTCTTATATCCCCGCAAGAATGAAACTGGACACTCTTTGCCTTATCCCAAAGCAATAGTAAAATGACCTAACAACCCTCATATATCCTCACAAATCAACACTAATTATACCTCTCCTTAGGACTCCACAATATAAACCATAACTATTTGTTCGGCCAAACACCACAAGAATCACAACCAAGTAGCCAACACAAAACCACCAATCTGCAACACAATTTTGTGACTCAAAAGAAAATTAAATCCTTATTCTAACCTCCTTCCAATCCATCCTTATCACTCCCTTGTTTTTCCTCCAAGATCCTCTTCATAGGAAGTAGTATGCTCAATGTTTTTGTATTTTGTTTTTATCAAAAATCTCTCATTCCTTTTGGGTTTTCACCTTAGCTTTCCTTTCCTCTCATCGGTGGCTCGCGACTCGATTCTTCATTTTTCGCGAAATGCCTTTTTTCGGGTTTTCATTCCGTCCTCGACCACCTTCCCAATCTTGCTTAGTTGCCTACCCTTGTGGGTTTTCACCTAAGCAGAATTTTCATTTTTTTTTTTTCTTTCAAACTCATGCATCAAAACAAAGAAATTACATATTTTACAAACATCAATTCATCTCCTACACTTAGTTTCCACATTTTCCCAATGTGGACTACAAAAAAAATGCAAAGGAAATCAAGGAAAGAAGTACGGGTTGCCTCCCGTAAAGCGCATTTGGTTTTAGTCGTTTGCTCGACGTCTATTCAAGATCCTTTGTAACACCCCGGCCCAAACCTTGGGTCGGGAGCGGTCACTCATGATAGCTCTCCAGGCTGTGTACCTGGCCCACAGATCAACACAGGTCCTTTCCAGCGCATTTTGTCCTCACTCATGCACATCCCGGGGACCTTCCCAGGAGGTCACCCATCCTAAGACTACTCTCAGTCAAGCACGCTTAACTTTTGAGTTCTTTTGCATGGATGACCAGAAAAGAAAGTGCACTTTGTTGATATGAGTAGTACTTACAATCCCTTTAAGCACTAGTCATTTAAACTTATCAATGGACCTCTTCAACAAATGTGGGGTGTTACATCCTTCCTTTTCAAGAATCAAGAGCGGAACAACTCAATGCCCTTAGTAGCCGATCAAAGATGTTGCCCCACAAAGTAGATAAATGAAGGTGGGAGAAGGTCAAAAGATAACAAGTGTGAGCAAGATATAACAAGTCGATGTCACGATAAGGCTCCTTGTAAGAGAAGATAAACATGGTGACAACCAAGTAAGTACGATGAGAAATAAGTAATTCCTTAGGTGTGAGCATGTATTGGTCATCCAAAGGCGGTGGGGTGAATTAACTCTATGTGAGGAGACATATCAATAAGAAAATCGTTCATTTCCTCCTTGACAAATTCAAAACCCATCACCTCCAACCCCTTAGCCAAACATGAATCATTAACAACACCCATAAGAATTTCCCCATTCTCTTCTTCCCCAACCACCTCACAAAGCACGCCTATATGCTCTAATTTTTCAACTAATTCACTCAATGATTCCTCAAGAGTAGAATCCTCACTCACATGACTATGAATCAAGGAATCATCACAAGGAAGGTCACTGATACGAGGTGGCATACAGGTCAATGGAGGGACGGATTCAATTGAAATCGGAGATCATTTTAATGCATTCCCGAGGATTATTTTGGTTGGTTAAAATGAATCTCAGGATGATTAAATGTATCTCGAATTTATTGAATACGGAGGATGATACGGGAGCAATCAATGAACCAACACCTAGCGAAGGCGATCAAGAAATCTTATTAAACACTACCTGCTCTAGTCATTCATTTGGAGGCAACTTAAGTCCAAGTTATGTTACTATGCTTAAGTGCATGTCATTTGGTGATACAAGTGCTTAATGGATCGTAACAATTAGAGCTTTGGCATAAAATGGCGAGTTGAACAATTCTAGCGCTGACAACAGACATGTCCGACTTGTTTGGGTCATATCTGGAGTTTCACTTAACATATTGGGGTCATTCAAAATTGAGGTGATCAAGGACTCAAAGATATTTCCAATGACTATTTGTTCATCTCCAATGGATCAGTATTGAAAGAGTAATGGTTCCAAAAAGTGAAGTCTGCTCAGTCATCCGCGAGAATTAAATACTCTGAAGTTGATAATTCTTATGCTTCGTTTTCTTCAGTCTTCTGGTGAGTCTTGTGTTGTCAAGTATTGGAAAATAAAATGGAGTTATTAGGTGAATTCCCAACTCTTAGTTTTCTGTTATCAGTCTAGCTTGTGTTCACTATATAAAATGATGTTGTAAGCCATTTGAAATCAGATTTGTTGAATGAAATATAACCTTGAAGTTCAGTGTGAACATTCATTTTAGAGTTGAGAAGTGCTTCAATTCTTGTGTTGATTTTCTAGTTGCGATTAGGAATCAATCGTTTATTCACTTAGGCAAGGTCGTCTAAGCGTAAACAACCCAGTTTGTGCAGATTCGAGGTAGAGTTTGTGCATCCATATCTTCTTGTTTGAGTTCTAATTTCTCTATTACGAATATTCACATTAAAACACACAAACTAGTACTAATCCCGCTGCCATTTTATTCATGTAAAAAAAACATAACACAAACATATTCTTTCGCTTCCGCTAACGCATCAGTCACTAGGAACAAAAGTGGGTGGTAAGGAAAGTGAAGTGGTCAAGTTACAGCTATAACTCTCAATCCCAAGGAACCGGACATAATCAATTTGAGACTCCTCTCTAAGAATAGCCTCACATGGTACACTAGGAAGTGAATTTCTCAACTCCAATTGTTTAGTTGCAAGAGCCAACATATGAAAAAAATTTCACATCTCTTCATAGTTAGAGAGATTGACAAATTATTTCTTAATCAATTAATCAACAAGCATCAAAGTTTCCTCGTTCAACCCATTATGTGCCACACGACAAAGTTTTGAAATATCATAAGGGTATTCACGTCGAGAATTAAAGTCTTTCAATCTATCAAAATACTTGTAAAATGGTTCATCATGAATTTGAGAAGAATGAGTAGTTATATAACCAAACAAGTAAACAATCTAAGACAAATAAATGAGTCATATATTTACTTAGACAAACATACAAATTTAAGCCACAAGTTTAGACTATCTTAGCTTTGTTGCCACAAGTTTACAAAGACAAACATGCAATGTGGGCCTCTGCCTACGGTTTCCTTCTGTAAGTTTGTTCCAAAATGATGGTAGAACCGCAGCCTGAGGTGGGGACCGCGGGCTGCAGTGTACGCCACAGGCTCTGGTGGTGGCCTCAGTCTACGGTTTCCTTATGATGCGTTGTTTCTCCATGTTGGCCTTTGGTTTACCCATCTTCTCGGACTTATCTAGATAACCACCTTGACTCTTGTCTCCTGATGTGTTGGGGTGACCGTTTTGGCTTGGTGGTGTTGACATGACTCTTCCGGGTTTGCTTGCTTGACCGCTCTAAGACATAATGCAAAAGATATACAAGGGACAAATAACTCGGAATCACCTAGGATCCGCAAAGCACACATGTGAACTACCCACCGAATCCTCGAACGTTACACAGTTATTAGCGAATAGTATAACAAATACGGAAATTCAAGTTATTACAAATTCCTACTTAAGACCCGTATTAAATTCTTATAAAGGTACTAAAATGGCCTAAGTGACACGGCATATTTTGCACTATGACTTGTCATCATTCCTTATAAAAACATGTGATGTTACAATTTTAACTCTCTTAAAGTGAACTTCGTCCCTGAAGTTTGCTCATACTGTAGATACCTCATTTCTACACCTTCCGCCAACCACCCAGTGATGATTGGGCCGCATGTTTGGTACGCGAAACGATTTATGACAATTCGTAAGTTTATCATCAAGTGATAGCACAAACACTTGTTTCTACCCCTTGGTCGTCATATACGCATCGATACGGTCGTTTAGACAGTCATTAGAGTTCATTTGTAGTCCGGGTCGAAAACCATTTCATTTTCTAGAAACCGTTTTAAAACTCCGAGTCGGAACGCTCGGAAATATTCTGAATATTTTATTAAATCTTCAAAAGTTTGTCTTTTTTGATAAAATATATCTCATATCTTTTAAAAGGGAAGTGTAGATCTACCACAGTTCTTCTTTCGCAGTAGAAAACCTCTAGGGTAGAGGAGCAGCATTTGTTGCGCCTCTTCCATAACCGTTTTCTCTGTTTTCAGAATATTTTCGAGATAATTTTGTGTTGTTCCCAAACTCTTCGTATTTTCTACCATAAAAGGAGAGGTCTGTTCTCCCTTTCAAGGCACGCGAGTGTTTTACCCCTTCTCTTCTCTCTTTGCATTCTAGACCTTACTCTAAGCTATCGACATCAACGTAATTGATCAATGGACCACGTAAGCTCAGATCCTTATGGGTACCCGTCACGTTATTGCATGGCCGACCAATTTGACCAACTATAAAATCAATCAATCAATCGATTTAATCGATCCTCTTACGAGGGCAATTTCTTTACACTCAAGTCGAGATATCGCTAAAACGTAACTTTAGTTCATATCTCGTTTCGTCAACATGTAAGTCTGAGGGTGTTAATCCCGTCGTTTATTATTTTGTATTTATTTTCATATTATTAATGTAAAATTCATTCGGAAATATATTCAAAGTCGTCTTCAAATCAAAACTTTTTTACAAAACCTTTTTAGTAGTCATTAGACGTCGAGAAGAAACGTAGCGGCAGCTGCGACTCTTCGAGTTACGCCTCTTCGAAGAGTCGCACCATCTGATGCGCCTCTTCCAGAGGTTGCCTGCTCCTGCTCTTCTTCTTCTTCCTCTGGTTTCTACGTCTTTTGTTTTCCTTTATTTTATTTTTAAATCGTATTAATCTTACATTAATTCGTTATTCTCGTCTTAGATCCCTAATAGTCAATATTAGTGGGTTTTAGTCCTTTAATCAAGTTTGAGTCTTTAGAGATTCGATTTGCTCATATCAAATCTGTTATATAAGAATATACTACAATAATATGCAAAAGACATAATTAAAGAAACTCGATTAGGACGAGAAACCTCTGTCCTAAGGATAATATTAGTCCCCACTATATGCTGATGGGATTAAAGGCTAATTACCCCCAGGATTCCCTAATCTAAGAACGGAATTACAGTAAATTCGTCCATTCTCCATGAACACAAAAACAGACATTTGTATTATTTTCTGTATGAAATTTTGGATTGCAAGATTATTCATTTTGTTTCTCTGCCAATGCTTTTATAAGGGATGGAAAGGGAAGTTATTAATAACTCCCTAACAGTTCCAATTGTTGGCAGAAAAACTGAAAGTCAAAAGAAGGACGGAAATGAAGACGTCTTAGTGAGAGAACTCGTGTTCGTGCCTCGTGCCAAGCGTTAAGTGCTAGTCTATGATTATTAAATATTAATAATCCTTAATAGCACATTAAGCCCAATGTCAACTTGGCCCAATAGTCCAAATCCTAGTCCATTATATAAACAAAATATAAGCAATCTATTCTTTCCATGTGGGATAACATTGCACACTTAACAATTTCACACTTAACAAAAACATTGAAGACTATTATCTAACAATCCCCCACTTAGTCTTCAATCAAACAAAATGTATTCATGAAAGTATCTTTCGATTTGAACTCTCACTTAGTGACAACCTCTCAAAATTCTGACGAAAACATGGCGGCTAAAGAGCTTTTGAGATAGAATTCTAATTTTAGAATCGGAAAGACCACACACAAATTGTTTCCATTATGTTCATAAAGAAGACAACACTATTATGGCCATGTGCATCTCCTGGTTCATAGACATCTACAATAGTAAGACTAGAACTATTGTTAGAAGCAGCACCACTTCTATGTCTACATAGGTGAAATTCTACATCATTTGAATTTCATTAAGAGTACATTACTCACCCTAACAATACTAGTATAAACGTTACACTAGTCCCTCTAACCAGCCATCAACAATTTGTTATTACCACATTGAACCTTTTAGCTAGAATTACTAGTAAAAAGGTTGGGTTTCCATTGTTGCGTAGACCATTTCTCGGCTTGTTCCGTAGACCGTTTCTCTCGGAAGACCCTTTGTAAAAGGATCTGCCAAATTGTTACACGATCTTACATAAATAATAGTTATTATCCCGTCGGATATTAACTGTCTCACATAAGCATGTCTTAAGCCGATATGTCGAGATTTACCATTGTAAATCTTATTATAAGCTCTAGACAAAGTTGTCTCACTGTCGCAATTCAAAGAAATGGATGGCATAGGTTGTGGCCACAACTTTATATCTAATAACATGTTTCTTAACCATTCTGCTTCTTTGCATGTTGCTGCTAAAGCTAAAAATTCAGCTTCCATGGTGGAATGAGCTATACACGTTTGTTTCTTTGAGGCCCAAGAAACAGCACCACCATCGAGCATAAAAATTCAACCACTTGTGGATTTGTTATCTCTGTCTCTGGATATCCAGCTAGCGTCTGTATGTGTATCCTTCAAGTATAGTCGGAAAATTTCCATAATGCAAAGCATAATTTTTGGTTCTTTTCAAGTAACCAAAAACTCTACCAATTGTCTGCCAATGATCAGTACTAGGATTGTTGGTAAACCTAGAAAGTTTGCAAATTGCAAATGCTATATCTGGTCTTGTACAATGAGTAGCATACATCAAGCTACCTAGAGCACTAGCATACCCTAGCTGCGCCACAGACCTTCCACTATTCACACAAAGCTTACACGAATTATCGTACGGAGTGTTAGCCTCTTTGAAATTCAAATGCTCAAATTTTTGAAGCATTTTTTCAACATAGTGAGCTTGGCTAAGAGAGAAACCTCCACTATTTCTTCTAACTTTAATACCAAGGATAGTGTCAACCTCATTTAAGTCCTTCATCTTGAAGCATGAACTTAAATAAGCTTTAGTTTCATTAATGTCAGTTATGTTAGTACCAAATATTAACATATCATCTACATAAAGGCACAAAATGACACCATAATCCTTGGTAAATTTTGAATATATACATCTATTGGCGGAATTATGTATAAAACCATAAGACAAAACAGCGGAATCAAATTTCTCATGCCATTGCTTGGGAGCTTGTTTCAAGCCATTTTCTGTTTATGTCCGGGGAGGACAAACCCTTCGGGTTGTTTCATATACACCTCTTCATCTAAATCTCCATTTAGAAAAGCCGTCTTTACATCCATTTGGTGTACATATAAATTATTTAAAGAGGCCAAAGCCAACAATACTCTAATGGATGTAATTCTCGCCACAGGAGCATAAGTATCAAAATAATCCACTCCTTCTCTTTGGCGAAAACCTTGGCAAACAAGTCTAGCTTTAAATACTTTGATCGATTCATTATCCACATTTCGTTTTACCTTAAAAATCCACTTGCAACCAATAGCTTTGGAACCAGGGGGCAAGTCTGATAAAATCCAAGTCTTATTTGCAATCAAAGACTCCATTTCATCATCTATTGCTTCTTTCCAAAAAGCAGAATTTCGTGAAGCCATTGCTTCCCGAAATGTCTTTGGATCCTCATTTTCTTTCTCAACATTATGAACCATTGGGAATTTATGGGTAACTACCTCCCTATCACCTTCCACAAGAAAGGCGGTAGCTATAGAATGGATAAAATCTGGACCGAAATCCTTTTCTTTTCTCGGTCTTATGCTTCTTCTAACTTCACTAGTAGCGTTAGGATTCATCCTTGCTTTGCTAGAAGAACGTTCATAATTCGTATTTATTTGTGGTGATCGTTCGACAATTTTGGAATCAATCCGGAATTTATTCTCAAAAAATTCCACGTCTCGAGATTCCACTATCACATTTGTGTCTAAATCCAAAAGCCTATAAGCCTTAGAATTTTCTGCATATCCCACAAACACATTTTTCAAAGCTCTTGGACCCAATTTTGTTTTCTTAGGATTGGGGAGTTTGTAATAGGACAAACATCCCCAAACTCTAAAATAACTAATATTAGGCTTTCTTCCTCTCCAAATTTCATAAGGAGACCTTTTCATCTTCTTTGAAGGAGCTCTATTATGTACATGACATGCCGTTAGTAACGCTTCGCCCCATAGGTTCATAGGTAAATTGGAGTTTACAATCATGGCATTTACCATGTCAACCAAAACTCCATTTTTCCTTTCAGCCACCCCATTTTGTTGGGGTCTATAAGGTGCACTTACTTGATGAATAATGCCATTGTCTTCACAAAAGGAAATGAACTCGGTAGGGAAATATTCCCCACCCCTATCACTTCTCAAATTTTTTAGTTTTCTGCTCTTTTGTGTTTCTACCATGGCCTTGTAAGTTAAAAACATGTCATATGCTTGGTCTTTTCATTTCATAAGATAGATATAGGTAAATTTAGAACAATCATCAATAAAATGAATAAAACACCTCTTGCGCATAGAAAAAACTTATGAATGCAGGCGCTCACACATCCTACTACCACCTCTTGTTAAAACACCATTTAATTCACAAATATCAGAATGTACAAGTTCTAAAATGTCAGATGTTCTATCGACCTTAAGAAAAGGTTTCCTTTTCATTTTTGCTTGGACACGAACTTCACATTTTTCCTTATGTTCGTTACTATAAGAAATAATTCCGTTTTTACACATAAGTTTCATTGTTTGGTAATTTACATGTCCTAAACGATTGTGCCAAAGATTAAAAGTTGTACATTCTATATTAAAACTGAAATCAAAAGATTGCACACAAGAATAATTAGAACCTTCAATTTTATTGATACGTAGTTTAAACATGCCATCAGAAACATAGCTTTTTCCGACAAAGGAACCGGCTTTGGACAGAATAATCTTATCGGACTCTATAACAGCTTTGAGTCCTTTCTTACATAATACAAATTCAGAAACTAAATTCTTCTTAGTCGGAGGAACATGTAATACTTTGGTAAGAGTAACTTTCTTTCCGGAAGTAAAATTGGAGTATCACACTTCCTGTTCCGAGAACTTTGTTCGCAGAATGATCTCCTAACAGAACTTCATGACCATCAACAGCCTTGAGATAGTCTTTGAAGAAGGAGCGATTGTTGCAGATATGTGTGGTAGCACCTGAATCGTACCACCAATCATCGTTTCTAGTGACTGCAGCCATGTGCAATTCTTGGATCATACCAATATGCATTTTAGAAATCATGGCAACAATCTCATTTTCCTTTTGTTCAACAATATTTTGCAACGGCCTTATCTTCATTTTTCTGCCTTTTGTGATCCCTTTCCTTTTCTTTCTTTGGATTCTTACAGAATCGCTTGATATGGCCCTTTTGAAGACAATTGTGACACTAAATTTCTGACCAATCCTTCTTACCCTTTTTCTTCGCACTAGAAGAGCTCGAGTCATCATATGCTTTTCTCTTGCCTTTGCGATTATTCTGATTAACATAGTTAACATTAGAACCAGAAGCCATATTAATTTCTTTCTCCCGAATTCGAGTTTCCTCTTCAATTCGTAGATGTTTCTGAATCTGGTCTAATGTAAATTCTTTAGAAGTAATGGTCGGGTTATGTCGCGGTCCCGATACAAAAATAATTACCCGCACTTAGGCTAACAACATAAGGAATGTAATTAGGGAAGTAGGGTGTCGATCCTCAGGGAGTACGTGTTAACTATGAATTGCTATGGATTGATTTTCATTTAAGTTCGAGTCATTTGAGGTGGTTATCTAAACTATTAATGTAAAATAAAATGACAAGTATATAAATGACGATATGTAAATGACAAATATGTAAATTGCAAATGAAAAACTCAGAAAAGAAGACTTACCCGATCGGGTTGTCACATACCCGATCGGGGAAACCCTCTGATCCGAATAACAACAACTAAATTCTAACTAAAGACGATATTTAAATGACAATATTGAAAGCATAACTAACTAAACTAATAAACTAGACAATAATAATAAAGTAAACTATCTAAGAACGAGAATAGAAAGACGATAAAGTAAACTAGCTAGATAATAACAAAATAAACTATCTAATACGGTAAGATAAACTATCTAATCAAATTGATATAGTGAAAGAGAAATACATGTAAAACTAATTAAAAGTTTCATTGATACCAACATTAGAATTACTATGATTGTCTAGGCCTTGTAGCGGTATATTCCTTTCGGATTCGTACCGACCTTTTAGTGGGTCCTAACATCCTTTCAGCATGGTTAAGTCACTAAACCCCTATTGGTATTCCTAATTCCCATCCCAACTCTCGTTATAAAGATAGAAATTGACTAATACAAACAATTGTTTATGGCCACTAAACATAGTTATAGAATTTGGCATGACCAAAGGAAGAAACAACTAGATGGTTCAATTGGTATCTACTCTTCTTTTAATTCGTTTAACCCGTAAATCATTTCAATATTACAACTCTATTTATTTTATTTACACAATGATAATTTTACAATATTAGAATTAATCTAATTTATGTGATTATGTGATTAAGTAAATTAATAAGAAAAAGATGTATGAAATTAAACTATGAAATGTAAATACTAAAGTGATTATGGTGATTATATTAATAATGATTCTAATGACAATTTTTAGGATTATATGATTAGGTAAATTATAAGATGGCATAATAGTCGATATTTTAGTTTCAACTAGATTGCTTTTACATTGATTTCTTAACCACAATAATAATATGAGAATGATACTAGTGAGATTATAGTTCATGATGATTAAAATTGCATAAGTAAATCAAGGATAGAGAATTACCGTAATTGGGATACGATTATGTAAGAAATAAAGTAAAGAACAATTGTCCAACCCAATAACAAAAGCTATGAAAACACTAGAGAAATACTAAGAAAACTATAATCTAAAACTTGTAAGGAAGAAATAAACTACTAAATTATTATGCTCTAAATTATATGTAAAAGTATGTAAAGTTGATGATAAAAGTATGCTAAAGATAATATGATCATGTATATGAAGTTCTTCTTATTGTTGTGATGATCATTGGCTTTTATAAGGCTGCATGGCTGCTGATCCCTCGTCCAAATTCATACCCTAGTCAAAGCATTAATGCACACATTTAAGCTCGGTTGAAGAAGAGCCAAGTAACGTCCTCTTGCAGTAATACCCGATCGGGTATTTGGTAATCCGATCGGGTTTATGTGTAAGATGGATTTTCCGTCTTTTCATCTTAGGCACGGAATCCTATGCCTTGATCTTGGTCAATGCAATACGGAATTGGGCTTGGGCTGATCTTCTCTTGACTTGGGTTGATATTTCCTTTTAACGTTCAAAGCCAAAATCCAAATTGAGTTCATTCGAGGAAGGATGTAGCGGAATCGTAATCAAATCGTGAACTGGCTATCATCAATTCCTTGAAAACTCGTATCCTAGTGTCTTTGCTCCATAAAGTAGGAAAATATAGCAAAACCGCTTCATTTCCTATAAAACGAGTCAAAACACGCAAAACAACTAGAATAGCAATATTAGCTCGTTAATCACTTAACAAAGTGCATAAATCGTATAGAAATCGAGCTAAAACGGGGGATAAATCAGAACAAAATATCACTTATCAAACTCCCCCAAGCTAAACCCTTTCTTGTCCTCAAGCAAATATAAAAATCATAACTAGGACAAGGGTAGCTAACAATGATTAATCTATCATACGAATCTCAAAAAGTAAGCTATTAATAAGTAGATGAATCATAAACCCGTTACAACAAGGGCGAAGGAAAATGCGGATCATGGTTGAGATTTACATAACGGCGCAGCATAGAAAATATTCTTTGGACCTTTTCAGCTCTTGCATGATCTTTCAACAATGGACTCTCACGGTACACTATTCACTCAAAAAAAATTTGTATTGGTTCAAATTTGAAGTGACACTCACCTATCTACAACTTATAAGAATGTGCCTGCAGTCTAGTATGGTAGATAATCCAAAATCATTAAGTAAAACTAATCATGATCAAAATATAATGTAAGAAGCACTAGTAAAGTAAAGAAGAGGCTTGGGAAATTTGAGTAAGAAAGTGGACAAACGATTTTGGTCATGTGGAGCTTAAAGTCAAGCTAGTAATAACCAAATGTGCAGTGGATACTCAATCCAAATCATACCAATTCCCATCAACAAAAGTCAAAGCCAAAAGCAGCATATTGGCTTATTAAACATTAGAATCAAGTTACGACTTCCCATAATTTTTCTTTCTTTTCTTTTCTTTTTTTCTCTTTTTTTTCCTTTTGAGCTTTCAATTTCATTTTTCATTTTTCATTGTTCTTTCACAGCTCTTTTTTTTTCCTTTTTCTCTTTCACATCAAAACTCGGGAATCAGCAATCCCGAGACAAGATCACACCAAATGGTGGCATTATCAGAACATCGCAAAAACACAGAACACCCCTACACATATAGTTGGTTACTAGCTCAACAAAGGTAGGCAATATTATAATGTAGCTAGGAAGAAGGGTGTTTTTGCGAAATGTGAACAAGAGATTTAATGGCTTCAAAATGTAGATCATGACAGTAATACTTATAGAAAATGGAATAAAAACCATACTTATGCGTTTTGATGTAACACAGACTATAAGGAGAAACTACTCACTCCTAAACTGGGATCGGGTTCAGATGTACCGACCACTGGAGGCTCTACCTTACAATATGAGTAGCTTGCCAAAGTCAAGATCAAGCTTAATTAAGCCCAAATGCAATTTCCTACCTACTGTGTACAAGACATCCCCATGAATGCACAATTCCTCATAATATAACGAAACATCAGCTTATAAAAACTATAAATTGAGCAACGTAAGATGGAAATGATCTTTTCTTTTTGTGATTTTTCGATTTTTTTTCAAATAAAACTAAAAATGAACTAAGAAAATTACAAGAAAATAAAATAAATAATAATCTAAATGCAATCCTAAATGCACATCCTCCCCAAAGCTAAAACTTCACATTGTCCTCAATGTGCATGCAATTATATTAGAAACAAACCGAGAAACGGCTAATAGCACATGGAACAGAGAAACGATATGAAATTCTAATGGGAAAAGGGGCGTAAAAAGAAAACTAAAAATGCGAAAAATAAAGGAAAGACATAAATTCTTACAAAATGGCTAGCCTCCCCCAAGCTAGTATGAACAAGGGGAGCTCATCATCTCATCCCAAAGGCCACCAGCTACGGCCTCTCCTCTCAGAAGGAGGTGGCTCGGATGCGGATCCAGAAGCATCTGTAAAGTAGGTATCATCTGCAGAATAATAAATACCACGAGAAGCAATGATCCCGGTTGGGTTGCTGGCTCCTAAGGACTGGTACTCCTCTACTTGGTGATCTCCAAAATCACCTCTATACCCCCCAAAAAGCTCGACGCCATAGTCGGTTCCACAGTAATCTTGTCCGGTTTGCTGCACACCTGCATCATAAGTAGTACCATACCCCCCTTCGGGCCAAGTATAAAAAGACGGGTGGGGGCCCTCAGGACTAATCACACCTTGCCTAGCAAAGTGATCATAGATAGGGTGCAAAGCAAGCTGCTGGTCGGACTGAATTCTATTAACGGACAAGGTTAGGGCTTCAAACATGGCGGTCACATCGCCCCCATCATGGGACGAGTGAGAGGATGATCCTACCTCAGGGCGGCAGGATCTAAGTTGAACAGGGGGGTCAATGTCGGTAATATCCCCAACAGGAAGGTAGTAAGTGGGTCGGGGTAAGATAGCCTCACTCTCTTGAAGTGGAGGTCGCTGCCGAAGAAATGGAATTTGCTCTACCTCGGCGGTCAACTTGACCGAATCACGGCCAGCTATCCTCCAAATCATATGGGGGTGAGAAGCACGAAACCAGTTGACCTGAACAAAGTAATCATAATCCAACCCATTTCCCATCTCGGTGGGAGGTGTAGTCAATGCCTGAAGGTCAGTGGTGGCTTGGTTAAAGCCACAAACTCGCATAGCAAGGTGAGTGATAAGACCTCCATAGACAATGGCAGTGTTCTTAGGATTAATAGCTTTGGTCAACTGAACAGCAAAATGATACGGAACACTAATAGACCATGGCTCATCACCATTCACATTCAAAAATCCTCCTAACATTTCTAACTCTACTCGTCTCACCAAATGAGGTTTAGCACGACCCAAAAAGGTCCATCCCATGAATCTTTGCCAGATTCTAATGGCGGGATGATGTATATGTTGGTGTGGGACATGATCCCAATGAGAGACAGGGTAAGTCGAAATAGCATTCCAAAGCAGGCTAACATCAAAGCCTTCCGGAGGTGAGGTAACAGTGTTTTCAGTGGTGAGACCAAAATATCTAGCAAAAGTCTCTAAGTTCATATTATAATCATCATTAAACAAGCGAAACCGAACTTGAGGCATAGTGTTTCTATTTCTAGACCGATGTAACTCAAAAGAGCTCAAAGATTCAAGGGTTAATTGAGGGTAGGTCTCATAACTAAAGTTCATGCTAACATTCATACCTAGACCCCTAAATAATACTTTAACATGCTCAAGAAGTTTCATATGCCTTAAAGAAGAAACATTGAGGAACTTGGTAGCCCTCATACCTTTGCTTTTAAGAACGCACCATTTTTGCCATTGCTCATTGGAGCTAAATTCTACACCCGGAAAGTTAGGATCATGCATAGCATCCCCTTGATTTTCGGTTTGTTCATTCGCTTCAAGCATTTCTATATCTTCCTCTTGTGCTCTACTACTTTCTCCTTGAGTGGAGGTTCTTGCCCGCTTTGATTTCCTTAATGTAGGTGCCATTTTCTACAAATAACTAGCATTAAAACACTTTATTTGTAAACACAATTTGATAATCATAAGTGTTTAGAATACTAAGTTTTAAGCACAAATTCAAGTATAGTGACCTTAGTAAAACATTGTCATGCTATCTTTTGAGCACAAATGGATGACATTAAGCATAACAATATGTCAATTAGGTGAGCAACATATACTTGAATCATGAGTTTGGCTACTACCTAAAGGTACTAATGCTAACTTAACATGACAAGATCATAAGTTCATAGTATAAAGCATGAATTCAAGCATGATACTACCACTTAAGCATAAGTTGTTAATATATAGCAAAGATGAGTATCCTAATTAGCATATGAGCATCCAAATCAAAGTAATCATCCTAATTAATCACTAGAAATCCAATTTAAACAAGTTTTGCAATCAAAATCAAGAACCCCCAAATTTGAGTTAGGGTTTGTTCATGTTGGATTTCTGAAAAATATAGAGAGATTGAAGTAACTAAAGTAGAAATAACTTACTTGATGATGCTTAGAAATTGCCCTTGATGAACTATAGGAACAAATTTTGTAAGAATATACTAAGAATTGAAGGTTTTGAGAGAATTTTGAGCTTTGAAATCGAAGAACACGGGTATAAGGCAGCAAGCAAAGGGTAGCAAATGGGTTTTATAGAAGAAAATAGAGTAAAACACGAAACAGGCAATATACCTGATCGGGTATACAGCAATCCGACCGGGTAAGTTAGCTGATCCGGTTTTTGTTTCTTTTTTCTTTGCCACTTGCTCTTACCTTTGGGCTATGTCCTTGAACATATTTACTAACCTTAGTAATCTTGACAACATGGGCCAAGGATAGCTCCTTCTTGTCTCAATAGGTCCTCCGATTCTAAGTACGAAAAACTATACACGAAACATGCATAATAACAAGTAAAACGAAGAAAATGTTCTTAACCAACACAAAACCCAAAAATAGAGTCCAAATAAAATAGTCCAAACTAAAATCATTGTCTAATAAGTAAAAGAAAAAAAAATGCATAAAGAAAAAGAAAAGAAAAAGACGGGTTGCCTCCCGACAAGCGCAATTTTGAGTCATGCTAGACTATGTTTTGCTATCCCTCCTTAAGCCTTATAAAGGGAATTTAAGCTCCTTGCAGCTGGATTCGTCCTTGAATTTCCACATTTACTTTTTTGCCAACATGTAACACCCGGAAATGTACCCTATTTTTCTAGTAGAAATATTTTACGGATACTTTTCAGTAATTTTAAGTTTTAATTTAGAATTTAATGTTTCGAGTCGAATTTAGAATTTCCGAGTTCATATTTGGAATTTCTGCGAGATTCCATGAGAATCCCGTCTTAAGGCGAGTTTGACTTTTCTTGACTCTTAAGTCGACTTTGACTTTTGGTTGACTTTTGTCTTACTTATACTCATACTCCTTAACCTATTTTTCCTACTCAAACTCACAAACACATTTCTTCCTCTCTAAGAAAGATCAAACCCTTGCCTCCCTATTGTTTTTCGATCTTTGATTCGTCCTAGCTCATTCATTACTCGATAGAATTCACGTAAGTTCATCTCATTCTTCTCCCCGTACCTTCCTCTATCCGTATAGATATTAAAATCACCGTCTTTCTCGCTTTTCAATCTTTCCGTCTTTCTCAAGATGAATTTCATTCATCTTTTATGATCTTTATGTAGGTGGTGACCTCCAAGATCCCGACAAAGACTATTACCTTATTGAGGAGGAGCTTGACGATTAGTAGAGACGTTTAAAGGTAACGGTGAAGGGTTACTCGTTATCATTTACGTGTTTTACATGCTTTATATGCTACAAATCGTATTAGAATACGATTAGGAAGCCTAGAATTCATGGTATGATTAATGAATGTTGTTATATGATGAATATGGATGATGTATAATGATTGTTGATGATTATTAGAAGTATATTTGAGAATTGAAATGATTTGGAAATGAATTGAAGGCTCTCGGATGAACTGGTGCTGCCTGCCGGTCGACCGGCCGCCGGTCTGCCAACCGGCTGGGAACACATCAGTAACATCCTTGAATTTTTGGGAAATTTTGTATGAGGTGTTCTGAGCCGGTCGACCGGCCGCCGGTCCACTGACCGGCCTGGACCACTTTCTCTGTTTTTCTATGATTTTGGAATTTTGCATGTGTTCTGAGCCGGCCCACCGGCCACCAGTCCCCTGCCCGGCCTGGAACACGGCTGTATATTCTTCCTATAATTTCTAAAACTCGTAATTTATAATAGTTCGCATGATCCGTTTATCGTATAATTTTACGTAGTGACTTATAATATTCATGTTTTGGATATATGATATCTTATTCGCTTGTATCAAGTTTCGTTACGG
>JAIUZE010027771.1:0-43397 GCA_022085475.1 Heliosperma pusillum | reverse complement strand
TGAAACACCTCTAGACGTTGTTTAGCTAGTTGCTAAATCGATTAGAAAAATACCCCATCTATTTCGAAAATACCCCATCTATTTCGAAAATACCCCCTCTATTTCGAAAATACCCCATCTATATTGTAAGATCACTTTTACTTGTTAACCTTTTGGAGAGACTTCGTCTCTTGATGTAGTATAATTCGTACTTTAGTTTGTAATATATGACACTTCTCGTATTCTTTCCTTGCATGTATAAAAGTTTTTAAAACTTCATATTCCGCTATATAATTCACATGCTTGTATGTTTTATCTTTCCGCATTCGCGAGGGTTGTCACATCTGGTCATAGTTTCAGCATCTTTAAATATTATGAACTTCAGGCCATAGTACGAATATTAAACTTTCAACTCGTATATCGCTTTCCTTTTCTCATATCGAATTTCGAGTATATGTGTCACACGAATCTTTCAATTAACTGATTTGGCTCAGTAAGTCTACATCACTAAGCTCAATTTTGACTTCTTTTATATGGCTCACCAAATGCAACGTTATTAGGCTCAATAATGTCATGTTCTCAATCTCTGCTACAGGCAGAGTCTTTATGAGATGTCACATTCACTTCAAAGAATGGACCAAATTTCAAATCTATTATACCGTTCAACTTCAGGTGAACAAGAATCAATTCAGAAATAATTTATCCTTTTATAAAGACCGCTTTATCCATTTGAAACCCAAATGCAATTCATAAATCGTAGCTGTGAACTTCTGGCCACTAGCATTTACATGTGGACTTCTGACCACTTACACTTCAAAATATGAATTGATGAGACGGTGTTAAATTATTCTTACACACCTTTAAAACCTTGAACTTCAGGACAAGTTATAATATGGACATATCTACTCATCTTTATAAAATAAATCTTTTGGAACTTCAGGTCCAAAAGTTATATGATATGTCCTTTTTCAAAAATTAAGTCCAATAATATGTAAATTATACAAGATTAACTTAGTTATCATATTAAACAATAACTCTTCGTTTCTCGGTGACATAAGAATATCAAAAGCGGTAAAATTGTAGGCAATGCATGATAATTTGAGTTATTTCCCGTACGATCTTTAATATAATTAACAAAATAATTTATGAACAAGCCGAAATAACTGAGCAAAACTGGTCGATAAATATGATATATATTATAAAGATACAAAATCAACTCATATGTTGTTAAACTCAAGTAACATATCTAAGAAACGTACATGAATTGTACGAAAATAAATGGAACATGTGTTTTCATCAAAATAATCATTGTGATCCTTTATATGCAAACAAGATTATAATCATTGTGATCCTTTATAAATTATCTTCTTTGATTAATTTTATTAGCTATTGGGTTGTTACATATTACGACACATAATTAAGTTTAAAGCCCAAACTTACTAAATCACTTAAACCATATGAATCATAATGATTAATGAACTAAGTAAATAATTAAGTATACATGGAACTATGGAAGACAATCAGCACATAGAAGCAGATCGATTAAACAATAAGAATCATAATCAATAAGTTTGGTAAGAGATATGACCGCAAAATTTTGTTCTTTTGTTCGTATTAGCAGGTTTGCAGCAATTAAGTAATAAGGAGTATCCCATAGTTCATAGTATTAGTTAGAACAATGTTACGTTAAATTAATAGTTACCATACAGACAGGTAAACATAAATTAAATATAAACAAAATATTGATGCAAATGTTGATCGAAGCAATCGAGAAATCAATGTTACAAAATTAAGGTCAACTAGATATCATGTTTTGATTTTCAACGTGGCAATATGAAAATTGTTTAATAAGCATGTGGCAATTTAATAATATATTTTGCATGCAATAATTGTTTGATTAATTCTTAGTCCTTAGTTCGTAGATTCATATCTTATTCTATTATTTACTTAAGGTATATTTACTGATTTACTACTCGTGAAAACCTATTAATCTATGAACTAAGGACTAAGAATTAATCAAACACTTATGTTGCTCGAACTCGGTTATTAATATATGACATGAGTGCTTCTCCACTGTCGGATTCGTCTATATTATGGACAAAAAACAATGTTTTTGGTCAAAATGAAGTGTAAGAGTACCCTATCTATGTCCGAGTGTCGTGTGTTGACATGGGTACGCGAGGTAATATTGAAGAGTTCGAGCAATATAGGTGAGCACATACACTAGTTACATGATCACAAAAAACAAAGGTGTCGTATTATGTGTTATCGTTTTAGATTAATACGGAGTATTATTTTTAATGTTAGAAAGAACCAAATGATTCAACACCTTAAAATATTTTTATATAATCATATACTCGTAAATTCACATGACTGACACAATAATACCTAATTGTTGGTATCTATTTTTGTATAAGTCACGTATATGTTACACGATGACTAAGTCAAAAGAAAATTACTATAATGTTTAACGTATTTTATAAAAGAACAATTTGTCGTGTAACAATTAATTAGCTTAATAATCGAATGATTCAATTTCATCGATTCATTTTTAGTCTTATATTAGAATAGATTAATATAGTATCATATATAGTATAATCACAATTCTTATAACAGTTAGGTACGACGAACTATTATAGATGCGATGAGAGTCAAACAAGTCAACAAGTTACATTGAGATTGTATTTATGTCCTACGAGTCTACGACGCATATGTCTCGAGACTTCAGGAGTGGGAGTCAAACAAGTCAACGAGTCACATTAAATGTATACTTATGTCCTTACGACTCGTATATATAAAAAGATAGATGAATTGTTAATAACAATTTGTTATCCTCTTGCACTTTTTAAGTGTTTGAAAGTCTGTCATACATTACAAATTTACTATAATTAATACTCAATAATCTGACTACGTGTGTGGGACTGTGTGCGACATATTAGATAATTGAGAAGTCTTATTTTCACAAAAGAATTCATTTATGAAAAAACAAACCAATATTGTGGAGTAAGATACGAACTTTGATCACATTTTAAAAGCAAAATTTAAATTTTAAGGTTACATTATTTTCGAGAAAAGCACATCTATAAATATAATTAAAAGGCTAGACTTAAGAGTCCACGTAGCGATGTAACTTTGATGCATAACCGTATAGAAAAGCCTCACCGTGTTTCTCGCAAACTCAAACCAACAAATAAAGGAAAAGCTACGGATTGATTAATTGCGATGTTTCAAAACCAAAATGTTCACCATAACTCCACCTATCTGGTTTCTCTAACTTTTACTCTTCCCCTTTTATCTATTTGATTTGATCACCCCTTTTCATCTTCTTGCCAATAAATTGGCAAAAACGTTTTACAGTAGTTTATGTTAATTTATTACTAATGGGACGTCTTATATTAATGTCGTGTCATTTTCGATTAGCACAATCGAAAATCGTGCGGTACTTCCACATCGACATCTATCTATCTAAGTTCGTCGTATTCCTATGGGGTTTGTGGCTGCCTTATGTGTTTGCCCAACGTCCACTACCGTCCTAGTGATAAGGTGAGGGTATTTTTTATTTTTGCAGATATATTACTGTGTATTTAATTATTTTGATTATACTTGACTCCATGATCTTATATATGAATATAATTCCTAACTTTTACTTCATCACTAACCTGACTTCATTTTAAGGAGTATGGAATTGGTTCCTCTTAAAATTTGTTCTGTTGTTTGTTTTTATGATATGTTAGGTTGATGCAGTTGAAGTGCCGATTGATCTTCAAAGGTAATTTTAACCCCTTCTTTTGTGCGATTAGTTTATTTAGTATTGCAGCTCACTATTCTATTGAACTTATTATGGCTTTTACTCGTATGTATAGATCTGTACAAACATATTTTCCATTGCATATATGGTTTCTAATTGCATTTGCTTGGTTGACCCCCCTTATTAATGTTAATCTTGTACTTCGTATTATACTATTATTTGCATTTTACATGGTTTGTCCCACTCTCCTAGACAATGTCGTGACGGAGTGTCGGATACTCAGATATGGCTATTTTGTGTGAAATTGTTTATTTTGCACAAATTCTCATTTAAGACGGGTCAAACCCCTCTCACAAATGGGAAATGGAGCTCCCTACTTGCCCTTTGTGAGAAGGCTTGACCTGTCTTAAGAGCTTAAGACGGGAGACTTTTGGTGTTCGTGGTCCTGAAGTGTCAAAGTGTTGTGTCGTATCAACATGTAAGTTAGGTACCGGAGTAACATTAGGTACCTCAGTAATTCAGTATGCTAGAAAACTGAATAATAAATGGTTAAACATGGTTGGTAACTTGGTCGGATCCGAGTATTTTATTTGGTATGTTTAACTATGTTTTGTCGATCATAGTCTACCAATGGATGATCTTAAAATTGTCCAATCTTATCAATATTAATTCGTAGATAGCCTATTCTTATTTGATTATGATATATATAGATAGCATTTTCTTGATATACTTGATCTCTCTGCAAATTGCCTTAAACAATTTGCAATTTGTTAGGATAAGGATTATGAATTTAAGTGAACTTTCAACTTTTTATTGTATAAATCAAAGAGGCAAACTAACACAAAGAAGGTCGGAAACATTTATTTGCTACGAGGACTGAAAGCTGCTAACTTACACAAAGAAGGCCTAACAAGGGAAAAATTAAAAGCCGTCCAATACTGAAGATGTTAATGATTGGAAGAGAAGAGTGCCTTCAAGTAGAAGAAGACTATGATGAAGAAAAGTACAAAAGATTAAGTCAACATTTTTGCATAACAATTTTTGCGCAAAAAACGCCCAAGACTCTTTAGTTCTTACACTTTCTTTGTGCACTTCACAAGTTCACATGGAATTTTAAAAAAAATGGCAGATATGGGTATTCAGTTTGTATGTTTGTGAACTTATGCAGTGTGCTAAACAACTGTTGGGAAATACCCGAGAGCATTCATACTCTTCAGAGCATTCAAATTCTTCATGGGTATGAAATATGAATATATGGGAGAACATGACCATTTTGGGATCTATAATATTTTATTGGAAGGAAAACTTCCACTTTCGTGCCTGAGGTTTGCGCTAATTCCACCTTTAGTGTCATGGGGTTTAGATAATTACATTTTTGGTGACCTGAGATTTTGATTATTTTCCTTTCGAGGATATGAGCTTTAAGTAAAATCTCATTTTGGTGAACTAAAATATATACAATATTTGTCAATCTTTTTTCTTAATTAATTACATTTTTAACCTAATAAAATGCAAAATACTGAGTAGTATACTAAACTAGTTTTAAACCCGTGCAAAAAATGCACAAGGCCTAATTATAAGAGCTATTATTGGATTAAAGAGTATAGAAATGAGCTTTATTCAAACGTTGCGCTAATAAATAAGACATTGAATAATTCCCCTAACCGGGCAAAAAAACTTAATCTCGTGTTGATAAAAACATATTTGACCTAATTTACTAAACGAAAATTTTTGTTTCGCAAGATAAATTGTATGACTAAGTTTTGACCTAATTTACTAAACGAAAATTTTGTTTCGCAAGATAAATTGTATGACTAAGTTTTGGTTTTTGATTAACTATAAATCTATATGACTAAGTTTTGTTTTCCTAATTTCCTTAAATCTTATAAGATTTTTATAATTTCTAAAGTAATGTTTTTTATGAATTTTAGTGTGAAATTTTTTCCTTAGACGTATATCATAAATTATTTATAAATCAAAACCAAACTATTTTCATTTATAAGTTAGTTTTATTCATAGATTAAAACCAAATTGTTTTAAAAAAAAATAGAATTGTATGGAAAGTGAAATTAATTAGCATAATAGAGGTGTGGAGGAGAGAGTAATTAATTAATAGGAAGGAGAGTGGGTGGGGCCAATTACTTTTTTATTCATTAATTTATTTAACCAATAGAAACATCTTAAATGATTTAGCTTTTATATAAAGTAGATACCCGTGCAAAAATGCACGGGTCGTATTTATATGACAAATACTGAGTGCATAAACCTTTCATGGGAATTATATGAATTTATCCAATTCAATAGAGTCATTCATGCAAGCCCATTTTAAAACCCGTGTAAAATGGCACGGCATTGCGTAATAGCTTGAGGAATCCGTTAATATTGAAGATTAATTTTTACTCCCTTCGTTCGAGTCAATAATTATTTTTGTTTCAAAATCTCTCTCACAAAAAAATCAAATTGAACTAACTACCGTAACAGAGGGAGTACAAAATATAATTCAAAATACTAATTAATATAATCTAATATTCGTATAAGTCAATAGAATATAAATAATGGAACAAAATTACAAATATTTAAAATTTCTTCGTAAACTATTTTAGAGGTTGAATTAGATGTAAATTTACTATTATCACACTTTATAAA
Organism: Heliosperma pusillum; assembly: GCA_022085475.1. Taxonomy (NCBI): domain Eukaryota; kingdom Viridiplantae; phylum Streptophyta; class Magnoliopsida; order Caryophyllales; family Caryophyllaceae; genus Heliosperma; species Heliosperma pusillum. The sequence continues at coordinate 37,024 of JAIUZE010027771.1, read as the reverse complement.
TGATTGGGTGTATAAATCTTATTGAGTGTGCTTAACATGTTTTGGATTAAAAGAAGTTGGCCCAACAACCCAAGATTCAATTAAACAATATAGTTCATATATAATCTCCACCACACCCAAAATAATTAAACCCTACTGCTCATCCCTCCCTCTTCAAACAAATTTAACCCATGTCATTCATCTCACTGCGCCACCCGTCTCCCTTATTTTCTTCTATTAAACTCATCACCCTCATCACTCATCTCCCACTTATAACTCATCTCTCTCAATAATCAATAATTATAACTATGATTTTCTCTTCAATTTTGTCTTTCGATCAAAATGCATATGATTATTGCGAGCCTAAGATGATTGATATTATTATTATTATTATTATTATTATTATTTTCTTTTTAAGTTGAGTCATGGTTATTTTTTTACTCTACCTTTCATCAAATTTTGACTGACTATCACCATTTTTAATATTGATCTCACATCTTAGATAAATAGGTAAATGTTTCATTATTTGCAACTCTTTGGAATTGATTATACATTTATTTTTATGCTTGATCTTCGTTGTTTTATAATAAAATCTATCTAAAGGGTTTGTTAATTAATGGGTTTTATCCATCAATATGGCATTTTCATTTAATTTTTATGAAAAAAGTTCAGATCGGTCGTTTTTTTTTTAAAAATTTTTTGATAGGAATTAACAAATTTAAAACAGTATCAATACTGAAAATGAATTTACGATTTGATATTGATTATTTTATACCATATTAAAACTATATTGGTCAAGATTTTTTTCTTTATTTTTTTGTACGGATTACAATTTTTTATTTTGTACAATTATATCACTATTTTTCTTATCCAATCAATCTCTTTAAATTAGCAAGATCTTATATTTTTTTTATAATTTTATTTAGTATATTACTCCTTATATAAACCTTGGAATTATATTTTAGTTTGTATTTTACTTGTAACTAACTGTGTAATTATTCTGTACAACTTTTCATTTTATTGATGAGAAAAAACAATTGATACTAAGTTTGCATTTTAATTATAATTATATATCTATAGTTATTATTTGATATCTAAAAATAATAACTATACAGGTTATTGATGTGTATTTTCGGATGCTTATATTGATTTGTAATTTTTTTTTTAATTCAAGCAAATGTAAAATATATGGATGTGCTATTAAATTTGTCTCTTTTATAGTAAAATAAAGAGAAGATAGGTGGTTTGGAATAGCTATGATCATAAGATCAGATAAGTATTGCATTTGAATACGATCAAATGAGTTTAAATCTGAGCAGTGAAGAGAGATGGAAATTAAATAAGACTAATGAATAGGTGGTCCCTACTTCAAAAAAAAATAGTCAATCCCTAAAATTCAGGGACCAATAGAAATTCATTAAAAGACTCAACTTTTATTAATAGAGGGATTACACATTGATTAGAATAACAACATAATTATTGCAAAAAAAAAGGCATGCTTTATTATGTTCACTTTATACTTTTTAGTACAAAATATAAGACAGTTGGTCTTGCTTCAGTCGGACCATTTTGGTGTGAAGTAATAAGACGAGATTTTGTAACCACTTTACAGTAAGATGTAACCACTATTGAAAACAAGTTGATATAAGTTGTGGTTACATTTTATCAAAAAGTGGCAACATAATCCCGTCTTATTTTTCAGACGGAAATGGTCCGTCTGAAATAAGAATTTGTAAATATAAGAATGTTATACATAGGTCATAGGTCACCAAATTGAGAAGTAGTAGTCCAAAACTCAGGTAGTGAAATTATGCATATCTCGGAGCACAAAAGTGGAATTACGCCAAATCTAAGGATACCAAAGTAAAATATGTTCTTTATAGATGTCCAAAAACATTCTGGATAATGGATATCATCTATGCCATGTGTAAATTATGCTTCTAGCTCCTTATTTATAAGGAGCAGGTTAAAAATGGGTGATGATAATGTCACTATTTAATGTTACTCGACTACAACTTAATTATATAGTATCTTATTATTCAATCTCATAATTTGCGTGACAAGTAAAACGATAGTGGATTTATCATCCCCCTAAAAACCAATGGTCATGAAAAGATAAATAACCAAAAATTACTTTAAGAAGGTTAGAAGACCACTCTCAACGTTTTATGTAATTTGACAATCACTTGGCGGTTTATTTAAAAGTATGTTCAAATTCCGTAATTTTTTATGGTACCAAAAACTAACTATAAATATTCAAAAACGAATAAATGCATATTTCAAAGGTACAACTGATGCAACTTTAAGGTGTGACATGACCAGACAATTGGCGGCCATTTAATCAAAATGCAAGATGACTAGAGATATCCGTGACAACGCGTTTTTGAGGGCGATTGTACTATATGATTTTGGGAAGATATGTTCATGCCACAAAATTAATTTTTTTTTACTACAGCTTAGCAATTTCTAACGATGTCGTAATAACATTGCCAACTTTCAAAGTTTGTATGCCCGGTTATTCAAGGACGTATTTTCGAATTTCCTTGGTTATATTGAGGTCTCATGTGTGACATAATTGATACATGTTCAAGACAATGCAAGAGATATGCAACTTAAAAGATCAATATATATAATCTGTTTTGAACATTACATTCTAATAGTTATGTGGTTGAATACATTTAGTTTCTCCAACTCTACATGAAAAAACATTATACTCCTTATTAAAAGATGGAACCAGTTACCATATTTTCACAACACCGACCTTCAATTTATTTTGCGTAATAATAATATTGAATCGGTCAATTTTAAACTAACCCGTGCATTGCACGGGTATGAAAACTAGTTAAGACTCAAAAATGATTTTCAAATAAAGGCCAAAAATGAAAAAAACTAAATTTCAAATAAAGTGCCAATCTGGATAAATGAAATTTCAAATAAATCACAAAACATTACTTCTATAATGTCTTATGAGGTGTTTCAATGAACTTATTGATCGATAATTGTTAAATACCGCATTTTACAATATGCTTAAGAGGAGGAGAGAGTGTCCAACATGTGAGGATGTGACAATCTAAACATCTTTATCAATATACTAGCTAACACAAACCTGAGCCAGGGACACATCATCTTTGGTAGACCTGTACAATTCTTGTATCTGCACAATTTTTATACAACAAAAATCTCACTTCCCAAACCAAATTACTCAAAACACCCGTAAAAAAAGAAAAAGAAAAAGGGGAGGAAATTGTTAAACCCTAAAATCATCCTCTTCCAGTCCTCAATCTCATCATTCATCCTAAAAAAAATGAAACCTACGAATCACTCGCCTCTGCCGCTGTGACTCGCCGTCGTGACCCATTTTCCTTGACTGTGCCCAGAGCTCTGAACAACGCAACAAGGTAATACATCTTCGTCCTTCTCGTTTTTTAACCTTTTTCCTTTTATTTCTTAATTATATATTATATTAATTAATTTTTTTGTTGTTATTAATCTTTCAAATTTGATATTTGTTGTTGTTAGGTTCTAATTAATCTCCACTAATATGCATATTACGTGCTTTCTTCATTAATTGTTTCTTAAATTCATGTGTGTGATTTTTCGTATGCCAGTAGCTTCAATTTTTCTTAAACAACTAATCTTTGTGAAGACGGGCACTACCCGTCACAACTCACAAGCTGAAGACGGATAGTGCCCCTCTCACATTATGCAAGTGGAAGGGCAAGTGGGGGATCCATTTACCATCCATTTGCATATTGTGAGATGAGCACTATCCGTCTTCCGCTTGTGACAGATAGTGACCGTTTTCAATGAGAATTTGTGATTTCAAAGTGTCATCTATAAATAATCTACGTGTAATGTAGTTGTAGAATAGTGAGTTCATTTTAAAAATAATGCTGAAAAAAATAAGTATTTGTTAGTTTTGGGTCGGGTTTAAAACTATTTATCAAAATGGTGTCCACGTAGGCTCGGGTTTTCAAAACTTGAAATACGGAACAAACACGCCATTGTCTTTAAATTTTTTATTTTTTTTTCTAAAAAAAAAATTTAAAAAAATAAAATTTGTACTGTTCATAGACACGCCATTCCCAATGGTGTGTCTCTGTAAGAAAACCCGCCATTCCCAATGGCGTGTTTACTTTTAGTCAATTTTTGTAAGTTTGCATTTTCGTACTCACTAGAAACACGCCATTGCCAAATGGCGTGTTTCCTCCGTGTTTTTGGTTCGCGAAATCCGAGCCTACGTGGACACCATTTTGATAAATAGTTTTAAACCCGACCCAAAACGACAAATATTTATTTTTTGAGCATTATTTTAAAAATGCTTTCTAGAATAGTGTAGTACTTTACAGTTTTCCTTTCTTAATGAGCTACTAATTTTAAACTCGTGCAAACTTGCACGGGCGTGGATATTGAATACATATAGTAATTATAAGAAATATAAAATAGTCAAATCTGTCAAAAATAAAATACATGATAAATTATATGAAAGAATACTAACAAATAATATTTTTTTTGGCTCAAATGATGAGAACCCCTAACTTCATGATTGAAGTTAGAGAGCTCTTACCACTTGAGCTAACGCTTGTTTTCAACAAATAATTTACATACAAATATTGATATTCAATGCATTTACGGCTATGTGACTATTGTCATTAATAATATAATATCTTAACTTATATTATTCTCACTATTTCATGTTATTTGATTCTCATATTTTGTTCCTCTAATTATGCAATCATATATATTATTTAAGCTAACAATTAGCTATTACCTTGTATAGTGTACGTAATTGATTTAGGCAGTCCTCCATATTGACACTGTAATTGCTAGTATAAGTAGGCTTGTAATTACTTGCTCATATAATTAGGAAATATAATTTTCTATAACTATAACTATGTCTAAAAGATAAGGTGAACTAACCTAATCTAATAGCTAATGTTTATTAGGAATATACTTGAACACATGTGCACCAAAAAAAGTCATATAAAATGGTAATCACAGCTCAACACCACAAAACCATAAAATTACATGAATAAGCTCTAACAATGGGTGACATGCCATCTTTGTGATGCTTCTTTAACATGATCGTCCAACAAAATATGTAAGCCCATTATGTAAAACCATATCAAATAATTCAATCACTCATGCTTTCCACAAACTTTACCCTCACAATAAGAAAACCCTCAGCCTTACTCACATTTACGCCTCCTCATCTCATTCTCATCCTTCATTTCATTCTTTTTTTTTCCTCTCCGTCACTCACTCACTCACATCCACCGTCACATACTCACTCACATATCCAATACAGTCCCGCCTCACCAATTCCTCACCTGACTATCCACCGCCGCCTCATCCGTTGGCTTCCTAATCGAGGGATCGACATAGAGTTATGTGTAAATGACAAATTTTGCAGGTTAATATTTTTTTCCTTTTTTTTACCAATAAGTTTTTTACGTGTATGTTCCAAAATTTTCTTGTTTTAATTTTTTTTTTATAATGTTTGATATCTTGCCTTTTAAATTGAACCCATGTAATTGTTGTTATTACTATGATTACTGTCAATTGAAACGGGAAAATAAGGAAACTAACAATAACATAAATTTTGTGCATGGTAACATTAGGCAAGCATGGTGTGAGAAAACTTATTTTAACAAATTTAATTTTTCATTCTTATATTTGTGATTTTTTATAATTTTGTGATGTTTTTTTTTTCAGTAAATGCTTCGAAGAAGGGTTCTCGAATTTAGATTTAGAAATTTAATAATTCATTTCCATTTATTTGTAATTTATACATTTGTAATATGCATCACATTTGTATATAGTATGGTTTTAAGGAATTCTGTATTGTTGGAGTCTCCTAAATTAAATTAGGAGTTGGAGGGCATTCTGAAAGTAATTAATTCTTCACATGAACGTGGGTGGGGGTCTTTTATCAGAAAGAGAAAACAAAAAAAAAGGTTAACTTTTTAATTCCTGGAAAAAAGGGACCAATAAGATATCCCTAAATGTTTCTACTTTTATATAAAGTAGATTCCATCTTTGAATTGTCTGTATATTATGGCTCAATTTTGGTTAGAGAAGTTTCCTATCCTTTCCTCTATGGCAAGAGACATATTGGTCATACCAATTACGAGTGTTGCTTCGGAATCTTCATTTAGTATGGGGGTAAAATCTTAAATAAGTGGAGGAGCTCTCTCTTATCAAAGAATGTAGAAGCCTTAGTAACTACTCGTAATTGGCTGTTTGGATATGAAGGTAATTTTCTAAGCTAAAAGTATGTTAATTTATTACGTTTATGTAGATGTAGACCCTAAACAGGATATGACCGACTTTACAACATGGCCTATTCCACCTTTTTCTAAGACTTCATTGTACCTTCTTTTAAGTTAAACATATGTCCAGATTTGGAGCAACTTGGAATTGAGGTTGATGATGTTAACTCTGATAATGAAGATGGCATTTTGACCACTCAGTGACGTTAACCTTATTCGTATCTTAGAAGAGAAGGAATTATATAAACCTAAATCATAATAGTGTGCTTCTCATGGTTGTAATAGCGAGTAGTCACAAAAATGTGTATTTTTCTAAGTGTAGTTTCACTCTCGTACAATACTCAAGTTATGTATCCTGGGTGTATTTTGCCAACAGTAGGGCAGTGAGTCATTAACTATTTAACCCAACTATTATAAGATTTGTCCTTTTTTAATCTACCCTCTCGTTACCTCTTCCCTTTTTTCTTGCTAGTAATATTTTAATCAGTTGTTTATGTAGTTTATAGTGTTAGAACATTTGACATATGAAGTATGGCAAGGAACTAAATGAATTACCTATGAAATAGATTTTATTTATTGTCTTGACGGTGATCCTACGTATCAATTTTGATTCACTCTGCTTTATTGGAATAGTGTATTGATATTTGGATTTTAAGATCATAATTAATAACCGAGGTCGGATTTTGTGGCCATAACTCATAACTCTTTCTTCCCTTTATTGTTTTCAACGGAGCCAAAACTAAACATTCTTTTCCTCACAAAGCGTTAATTTAAAATTTTATGCGCAATCACTTGCAAAAAATAATTAACAAGTTTAACTACGAATATATCGTACTAAATTTACAACGGACTATTTATTTTACGAGTACATTTTGGTTTGAAAAATAAAATGAACACTAATTTTTTTATAAACAGAAAAGAAATTAGAAAGGAATTTAGATTCTTAAAAAAAAATTATTTGGCTATGAGTTGAGTCGAGTTTAATCGGGTTAAAATGGGTTACAGGTAGGTTCGGTTCTGTTCGGGTCACGTCAGGTTTGTGGGTGAATCGGGTTTCGGGTCGGTTCGAGTTGAGTCACAAGTGAGTTCGGGTTGTATTATTTCAGGTTCTATCGGTTTATCAGTTAGCCTTCGGGTTAGTTCAGGTCGGTTTCAGTTCAACACATTTACGGGTTCTATCATGTCGGTTTTCAGATAATTGAGTGACACTCATGGCTACTCCACCACGCCTCCTACTCTCCGGCGACGTCCTCGGCCGTCTCTCTCTCCTCTACAAACGCTTCACCACCGTATCTCTCACTCGCTTCCTCTTTGTTAACTCTTGTCCTTCAACCCTAATTTCTCATCTTCTTCATTGAAACAAGCTTAACACACTTTTCTATTTGGCAGGTGAATAAATCAGCAGGTCCTTTCGACGCTTTACTATGCGTCGGACAGTTCTTTCCCGACACAACGGATCAATTACAAGAATTCATGGACTACATTGATGGCCGTCGAGAAATCCCTATTCCTACTTACTTTATCGGCGATTTTGGCGTCGCCGCTCCTAAAGTACTCTCCGCCGCCGCAAATGATCCTGGAAATTTGGGTTTTAAGATGGACGGTTACAAGGTTTGCCCCAATTTGTACTGGTTGAAAGGCGGCGGTACCTTCACTCTACATGGTTTGTGTTTCGTCTCTTTTATTTTTCACCTTTATTTTGTTATTTTTTAAGTTAACAGGGAAAGGAGTAAAACTTCGGTATAATGTGGGCATTAAGAGAACTAAGGGGTTGTTTGGTCGCCCAGTTAATTCACGGAAGTAGAAATTCCCATGAATTGACAAAATAGAATGTTGTTTGGTTGCCCATTTCAATGAGAAGTGAAACTTCGCAAGGAAGTCTAATTCCTACTTAATTAGGAATTCACTTACCTAGCCCCCGGTAAGTGCAACTTCAATTCACATGAATTGCAACTGCACGTGATTCTAACTTTCATGGGAATTCCATCTTCCAATGTTGAACCAAATAACGAGAAAAAAAAAACTATGGGTAGTCTAGTAGTGTGCCTTACTAGTGCCTCACCAAGCGTTGAATTTAGGCTTTTTTTTAAACTACGCTGTATTGTTTTCATTATTTTTGGTGATTAGTTTGCAACTAAATTGGTAACTTATGCCTAATGGTTTTAGGGTAGTATAGGCGTATTATGTCACGTTACACGTGCCTGATTGTGATGCCAATTGTCTTTTTTTGTTGCTTCATGTGAAAACTTAGTTACTTACCCTAAGGTGATGTCACTGCTCACTGTGAAATAAAATTGTAGAAGCCAAAGCACAAGGATAATGTTATTGTTGTTCTAGTTGCTTCTTATGTGATTATTAGGTTATAAGAGCCCTAAGAGCCGGTTATGTTACATTTAAATTAGTGCCGATTGCCATATGGTAGTTTGATTCCGTCGGCTTTGGAAGACAATTAAAACAAAATTGCTTTTACACATTATGCTATTTGTTCTTCACGAATTAGTAGATGATCGTCTTCTTTTCTATTAAGGCCCCTATTACTACTATTGTTCGGGAAAGACTAGAATTATGTCCGACCTCTTTTCTTTTCATGCGCACCCAAATGACAATTTGATTTATATCACTGATTTGACTCACGAGCGCCCAAATTATATAGCCAGGTAAGGGTTGAAGCCACAAGCAAAGGAAAAATTAGTTAATGTTTGAGATATGTAGAGAAACTAGTTAAAGGGGATTTACATTATCTCATACTTTACTCTATCTTCAAGCACTTGCTTCAATCCTATCTCTTTAATCACCATATCACTCCAAAAGTTCACAATATCACCAAAATAATCCATATCACACACAATTGACACAAATGACGGAATAATCAATAAAATTTATAAAACCCGCCCATATATCAGCTCTAAATGTAGTAAGCCGGAGCTCCTAACCCATACTACACTCACCATATCAGTTGGAGGCTCAAACTGACTAGAAGTTTTGAGAGTTGAGAGTTGTGAATTGATGTTCGGCGTGTGGTTGTGGAAGGTGCTAGAGGGGGTGGGCCATGGTGGACTGGTGGTGTTAGGCGCGGCTTAGAATAGTTATCATAGCTGGGAGTGTGGTGGTGATGATGAGTTTGTTGTGGTGTTCATTAATACGATGGTACAAGCCTCTATTCTACAGGCATTAGAATATGCTGGAGGATTTGATTATCTCTGTTCTCTCAAGGAAGCCACTGTTGAGGAAGTTAGCTGTGGGATGATTATCAACATTTTTTGAGGCTTTGTTTCCAGATTTTCATTGATAGTGAATAACCTTCAACTTTGAGACATGGAAGTACTTCCTTCCGATAAAGTTGTTCCACCTGGGAGTGACTGCATCTCAATCATAGTCATTCCCTGATAAGTTTTTTTGTAACCTTACCTATACCTCTTTGCTTTCCAGCCACTGAGATTTGAATGTATGAGACACCTAGTACTTACTTAGTTAGGCTGTAGCCAAGGTGAGAATCTATACAAAAAATGCTCATGGGGAAAGTTAGGCTAGTCACTGTTCCTTGTGGGCGAGAACGAATAATTTATTCATCTAATTTGCTCCCTTGTTTTAAAGCCATGTTGTCATGACATTTCTTTTTGTCTCTCTTTGGAATAAGGTTGATACCCTCTGAACTTGGAGAGAAGGATAAAAATGTGTGGACCTGTCACGCTTAAGATGGGTTCACTAGCTGATTGGCGACGCAATTGGATAGAGTGGAACCATCATATACTTGATGGTAATTCTTGTGTGCATCCCGAGTTCAAATCTCAGTTATTGAAGTTGTCGCACAGCTTTGAGTCAAGCTCTCCACCTAGATAAACAATTGACATTTTAGTTTATCTTTTTAGATAAAATTGTTCAAAGTAGCTTGAGGCCATCGGGAACCTACTCTTTATTTTATTTATGGGAGTCAGTGTATACTATGTCGTCTTATTGTATGTGTGAGTCACCCCCTTGATATCATCCTTTAGTCAATATCTCGTCTTATAGAAAAAGTAATTGGATGCGTTTAAGCTGACATGCATGCTATTGTTAGTACTCCTAATTTGTGTACACTCCAGTTTGTGCTGTGAACATATTTACTTTGACACCATATTTCACAAAAAATTAATCTAGTTATATGAGGTTTGAAAATTTTCTTAATTTGGTGAGTGTACATGTTTTTTTTTTTTTTTCTATTTTATCCAACTCACAGATGTTTTTAAGCATAATAGAGCAACTTTTTTCAAATTTATACAAACTCATCTTCGTCTTATGCTGACTTCTGCACTTCATTACACTTGAAAAGGTCACCGGATCAGTTTTATTTTCAATTGTCATATCATAGTCAACAAAATGTAAAGATGCACATCCCTATTATGTAGTATGTTACAAAAGTGGAAAAAATGTCAAATCTTAGTTCATTAAAGTGGAATATAAAACCTACGGACGCTGTAAAGTATATTTAACTCATATTTAAATTTGAGAAAGCGGGACATAGAGCGCACTGGAGGTTACAAGTCCAGAAATAGTGAGATTATTCAAAACACCTCGCCGTGCCTTCTAGACAACGCGTAGCCACTGATGTGCACCACTACGCAATTTCATTATTTTTACCTTTGAGATTTATTTTTTAATAATAAAAGTATCCCCTTTTATGTCACATTATCCCCAAGGTTTACTCCTTTATTGTTCTTTTAAAAAAAAGTTAAGTATTGCACAAAACTTTTTCTTGAAAATACAAATTTGTTACAAAAACTTTGCAAGTCATGTCTATGAGGCGAACGCCTTCACCTCGCGCCTTTTACTTGTCACCTCGCGACTTTTAAGTATGAGATTCATATTTCAAGTCACGTAGTGGAATTTTTATGTAGTTTAGGTTTTTAAAAACGAGCAAACAATTGGTATTTTGCAACTATGTAATCGGTTCTTTGGATTTATAGGGTTCATGTTTGTATATAGGAGAATTATTCTCACCTTTAAACCCCTTTTCATTTTGGCATTATTCTTAAGAGAATCAAGTTGGATGTGGTTCTCACATTTAAACAGTAAGTCCTATTCTTTCCAGCTTAATTTCAGCTCTTTTTATTTCAGCTCGGCTCTATTCAACACAGTTTAGTTTAGCTTTAGCCAGTTCTGTTTAACTTATCTCTTCACAAAATTAAGTTTTATTTCAACTCCATTCAGTTCAACTCGGCTCCATTCAATTTAGTTCAATTAAGCTCACTCCATTTAACTCAGTTAAGCTCATTTCATCCGAAAGAACATGCCGAATTTTGCTAATTCTTATTTAAGAAGAAAGGTAAGTGGGAGTTGGACTCATATTATTTGGTCATATCGTAGTGGCTTTAGGACCATTTTGCCATTTCACTTGTCAAAAACAGCCCTTAAAGGAATTGGAGTAAATCCAAAGACTGATAATTAAGGAATATGGAGCAATTGCAATGGATAGGAGGGAGTAATAACTTAAGAATAAAAAATAGGTGGGGGAGCGAAGACCACATTTGTGTCAAGAACTTGGGATAGGTGGCGAAAATTTTCAACATTGGTAGAGACTAGAGAGCCAGTATTTGTTGCAATGTGGTAGATTCGATTCCTCAATAGAGGCTTGTATTTGACAAAACAATTGCTGACAACATGATATTTGTATATTATGAATTTAAGGATCACAAGACTGCAGACGCCTGTAGCTGTACTTTTGTTTGCCTATTTGAGGTTACTCATGACCACATGAATGAGATGTATGTAATTTAATTAATGGTCTCTTTGATGTATGTTTTTCCCCCTATGATACTATTTATGCTAATCAATTGACACAACATTGTTTTCTTCTTACCCTTTTTCACTTGTATGAAAGATTTTTTTTTTTTTTTTTAAATTTAATTGTCTACTACTTAATGCCGTGAAGTGGGAATAACTAGCATATTAGCTTCTAGCAGCTATCTGCCTCTCTCGCTCATGCAAAATGCACTGCGTATATTTTTATATAGACTGCATTTATTATTCCTGATTTACTTTATTGATAATTAGGGTTATCTGTGGCGTACTTGTCTGGTAGGCAATTACCAAGCGGGCATCAATTTGGAAAATATACTCAAGACGATGTTGATGCGCTACGGGCATTAGCGGAAGAGCCTGGAACAGCTGATCTATTCCTTACATATCCTTGATGAGCTAGTTTTTGGTTTCCTTTCTTCCATATGATGGTCAAGGTTTCTCCATTCCATTTGAAATTTAGTCTAACCTTCCTTGACTAGTTACACTAATGAATGGCCCACGGGAGTTACAAATAGAGTTTCTTCTAAAGATGTACCCTCGGAGATATTTGATCCCACTTGTTGCGATTCCACGGTTGCAGAGTTAGTAGTAGAGATTAAGCCGCGGTAAGTTGATTGAATTTTTTTTAATTAATGTATACATGATGCATCATCGAATACTCCCTTTGTCCAAGTCAGTTGTTTACTTATGCTTTTGTGCACAAAGACCAAGGAAAGAATAGAGGACCATTTTAGCCTATTGCTTTCAGATAACGAATGGATATTTATACAAGTGATGGTCAATTTATGCATGAGTAACATTCTTAAAATGACTCCCCAAAATGGAACAAGTAAACAAATTTTCGGAACGGGGGGAGTAGTTACCTCTTGGGCTTTCGATTAACATAAACTTTAAAGCATTTAATTGAAATATCCTCTCCTTTCAGTCTCTTGCTGCTATTCTGCTAACAGTGCATGTACTCTAATAAAAGGATTTTCTACATGTCAGCTATCATATTGCAGGTTCTAAAGGTGTTTTCTATGCCCGTGAACCATATGCTAATGATGATGCAGTACACGTTACTCGTTTCTTTGGTCTCGCGCCTGTAGGAAATAAAGAGAAACAGGTGCAACCTTTTTCTTCACGTGTTATTAGTACATACTTTACGAGGGGGCTACCTGATTATTCTTGTTGTAGAGTTCTTTAGTGATCCCCCCCTCTTTATATAACTAATGAAATCATTGTTATAGCTGGAACTAGTTCGCGGTTAGTAACTTTGATAGCACCTTGTTTTGGCCCTATCTCTGGGACTTTAACGAGAATTAATCAGTGTTTTTTCTTCTTGTGTCTCTTCCATGATAGGTGAAATGGCCTAGCAAACAGCCAAAATTTCTTTAATGCGTACATGAGTAAATTACCCCTTTTTGAGTTTCTGACAGAGGGTGTTCTAGCTAAACTGGATCCCCATAAGTTGATGGATCTTAAACAATGCTCTGATAAACAGTTACATCTGGATACCAAACAATCCTTCAATAAACAGTTGCACCAATGTAAGGTTACGGACTTACTGTGGTCATAAACTGAGACGATGTCTGCCAAATTTCTATCCGTTGCCGCCTGTTTTAATCGATAGGGGTGTACCGGGAGCCGTTGGGTTCACATACGGGAAAGAGAAAGGGAATAAGAAAGGGAAACAAGGGGAAATGAAAGGTTTTACCTTTCTGGCCTGTTTGAATTAAAATAGGTAAAGAAATGAAAAATTAAGACCCAAATTCAGCAATCAGTGCAAACTACCACCAACACTCCCGAACCACCCTACTGCTGCCCCTCACCAGCACCTATGCCTCGCTGCCAACCCTATCCCCGCGCACCCCCATCCGTGGTTTAAAATCTTGGTATCGGTCGCAGTCGCGGTTGGTTGTGTAATCGTCTTTTACTCGGTCATTGCTCTGTGAGTCACGGTTATCGTGGTGTTATTTATCTTACGTGTTTTAGTAGATATTTTATCATATATTGGCTATTCCATATAAAGTTAAGATTAATTCTATTTAGAATAATTAATTTGATCAATACTATACAATTTTTAAGAGCCGTTCCTTACAAAATTTGGCCTGTCCAAGTTATAACTTGTTCATCTCAGGTTCACCGCACCGTATTGGGCCAAGTGGGCGGATACACATAAATATCGTGTAGCGACCCTATATTTTCTATTTTTAATCTGCCCGATACATCACGTGATATCTAGTATCGACTGCCTCCGATATCGATACATCTTGTGCGATTCGATATGTCTAGGGATGGCACCAGATGCGGTCCATATCCATCCATGGATTGGATCTGGATCTATCCCGTATTCTTTTTATGGTAAAAAAAACTCACTTTGCAAATATTAAAATGTTAGTTTTTGGGTTATATTATAACTTAACCTACTATAAAGAAATTGATATAGTTATACTAATTCTGTAACTTGTTTTTTCATTTTTAATTTATAAAATTAACTAAAAATGGATCTAGGATAGGAATTGCATCTCGACAGTATGGATCCACCACGTCGGATTCGTTTCTACGCATATGGATCTGATTCATATCCATATCCACTGGATCCAAAATATTGCGATCCAGATCCTGTTAGGTTCATATATCTACACTTAAGACATTTCTTAAGTAAAACTAATTAACTCTTTAATTAGTTACAAGATCTAGTTACATGCTAACTAATTGAATTGAAATGGAGAAAGAAAATGTTCCTCACATTGAGTATTATTCGGATATGGCCACAAGTACAAGACACCTTCTTGTACTTGTTCTTGAGCTAGATGATTTAGGATGAACTTCCAAAAGCTCCAAGAGTAGGAACCCTCCTATAAGTTGCACCTAGACTATCCTTAATCACTCAACTATTGAATTACTAAATTACTAGTACAATAGTTATGTACCCTTAATAACAAGTATGAAACTCGAAATTTCTACCTTAGAAATGTCGAGTTCAATCCACCAAATACAAGTTCTATGAAACTTCTAAAGTTTCCTAGTATTTTGAGATTTCTAGTGAGATAATATGTGTGTTTTTTTATGAGATGTTCAAGTGAGTAAACAAGAGGAAAACACCCCCTTATATACCCACAAAGCCGGCACCATCATGGGAAGGATGGTTCCCTTTTGCTTTTTGCCTTATCAATGTTTGTAGGGTGGCTATAGGTATTTAGGCTAGTGATGATTACGCCTAATCTTGATTAGAACAATATTAAATCCTAAACACCACCCTACACACAAGCATGCCGGTTTTTACACTTAAAATGGACTCCATATTATATTTGTGATTTTGTCATTTGTCACATATGTGACATGTGACATGTTATCTCATAATATAATTATGTATTTAACTAATTTAAATACAATTACATGTCAAATAAATTAAACTTAACATTTTAAGTAATAATTTATAATCACATAAATATAAAATGGGTCATCTCATATTTGGTTGATATGATCTACAACTAATTGTAATTTTGATCAACCAATCATGCTTATCTCAAATGTTTCATAAACATTAAGCATTCTAATATAATATTATTGAATCTTATTTAATCATATTACAATAAGATATATTTCTCACTCGTAAACTCGTTCTGTTTAAGTGATTAATTAATCTGTATCGTTATACAATTAATTAATATCTTGATTAGGGAATCATCCTTTCGGTGTGACTTCAAGGGATCAACTGATCACCATCGTCATACGACAGTAATGTCAAACTCTAGTAAGCCAATCATTACCGATTAATGTGGATCAGTTGACTATAATGTTAATCATCCCTTTGTATTTTTGTTAATGAGGTTTAATTAAGTGATCGCACTATTGTTGAGGACACTTACTCCAACAGATCCGACCCGTAGGATCTGGATCCCATTCAGGATCCGGGATCCACTGTCATCCCTAGGACTCTCAGCCCTAAAAACCCACCACCACCAACCCCTAAACACCAAAAAAACCCTCCCACATCCCCAAAACACTCTTTGCCACCCTTGTGGTATATTCGGGGGTGGGGAAACGTGTTTCAGGGGTGTGGGAAGGTTTTTAAGTTGTTGGTGTGGTGTTTAGGGGCAGGGGTGGTGGGTTTCGACTAGGGTATGGGGATGGTCTAGGTGGCCGGAGGTAGGCAGTATCAGTGCTTCTGATAGTGGTAGTGGTGATGGTGGTGGTGGGAGAGGAGGCGGTGTTCATGGTGGATGTAAGGGGTTGAAGTGGTGGGGATGATAAGTAGTGGGGTATGGGTATGGGAAACCCTTTGGAAGGGGGGAATGGATTTCGAGAGTTTAGCTGTAATCCTTCTCTGTAATTTAGGTAAATGGTTAGGAAAAAGTGACTAAACAAACAACAACAAAGGACACAAGGAGGTTTCATTCCCACTCACTTTCCCGAAGACCCTCAACCAAACACCCCTTTATTGCCTAATTGAATTATTGAATTATTACAGAAGCCTGCGGCCGCCCTTGAAAGAGATAGTATGAGGGGTAACTTAAGATATCTGTAAGAAAATGGTTGCTTTTAAATTAGTCAATTTTCTCCGGTTCTATTTGTTTTCCTGTTTCATTGCGCTTTATATAACCTTTCCTATACAGATGTTTTTTTGTGCAATTTTATTATTTGAAATGTGGCTATAGTCATTTTGTGAAACTGTTTTGACTTTTTGGTGTGTACTTGTCAGAAATTTATGCATGCAATATCTCCAACTCCTTCATCGACTATGTCAGTTTCAGAAATAAGCTTGAAGCCTCCTAATACGACTTTATGTCCATACAAAATTGACGATAACACTGCTCCTAGGGAGACAAATAAGAGACCTGGTGACAGTAATCCCGAAGCACAATATTGGCGTTATGATGTGAAAAAGCGCGGTCATGGCGCTTCAGAATCAGAGAAATTGTGTTTCAAATTTTTGTCGTCAGGCTCTTGCCCACGAGGTGAAAGTTGTCCCTTTCGACATGATGCAGAAGCGAGAGAGCAATCTACGAGAGGAGTATGCTTTGATTTTCTCAATAAAGGGAAATGTGAAAGGGGTTCAGAGTGTCAGTTTCTGCATAATCTAGTTGATGAAGGTGAAGGTGTATCAAGGAAGAAACCAAAATCTGAGAGAGCAACTGACAGCAGGTTGGCTTTTCCTTTGCAGTATTATTTCTCTATTTGCCTTTGCAACAGTGCACACTTTTCCAAGCGTTTTGTACAAATAAATTGATGTTTTTTTTCCACAACTATTGTTTCACTGTTTCATTTCCTTGCTTTCTTAGGTGACTGTCTCGTACCTACATCTTTTAATTCAAATGATTGGATACTCTTTAACAACATTAACTAAATGTCAGATCAAAAGAATGCTGGTTTTGCTTGTCAAGCCCCCATTTGGAATCTCATTTAATCATTAGTGTTGGAGAAAACTTATATTGTGCAATGGCGAAAGGCCCACTTGTCGATGATCATGTGTTATTGATTCCGATTGAGCATTCTTCTAGTACATTATCATTAGCTCCGGATGGTCAACAGGAGCTTTATAGGTTTCAATGCAGTCTTCGGACGTTCTGCAAAACCCAAGGGAAGGAAGTTGTTTTCTTTGAGTGGATCACGAAACGTGGAACACATGCTAATCTCCAGGTCAGTTGCTTTTACTCTAAATGTCTTTGACCTGTCTCTGTGTGTGATTGCTTGACTCATCAGCAATTCAGCATCCTGTTAGGTGTCATCTGTGCCCTTTAATAGCTGGACACTACATTTTACACACCAGGAATCTCCAGTTGGATGAACCACATATAGAATATGGTTTGAGTGTTTGACTCTCTGTACTGAGTTTATCTCCTGGTTAGAGCTAAAGCGTACTATACTGTGTAGCATCTTCTCTGATTCTTTGAATTATGCCTATGATTTGGGCTCTAAAAGTTCTTCTAATGATGGAGAGGGTTGGACTCATGTGAGGAAGAGCACGAGGAGGGTGGAGTACCCAGGTAGAGGAAGGGAAAGGAAGGGAAGGAAGGATGGGAGGAAAGGACAGCCAGCAGAAGGGTGTAGTAGTCCGGTAGGGGAATGAGGGGAAGGGAGAACTGAACAAGGGCCGGAGGAAAGGACAGCCAGGCAGCAAGCAGAATTTATTTGTTGTTTTGTCATGTGATCCGGTGCACCATTTTCAATGGCAATTCTCTAGTTTGATGTGGTGCCTTAAGTATTTAACTAATTTGATCATGGTGTCGAAACTTTCCAAAACAAATTTTTTTTAGGCTTAAAAAAATCTCCTTTGCCAAATTATGCAATAGTTCACCTTATATTTTGTTTTAGTTGATGAAGTTAACTCTATTGTACCTAATTTCACCAAAGGTAGGAATTATTCAAACCTTATCTCACCAAAGTAAAATTAGCCGAAATCCTGGGTAACAAAGTCAAAAATTTATATTTCAATTCATGCATTAACAAGGTTTCATCAAGTACTGAGTACTGACGAATAAACCTAAAAGTGATTCGTAGTCGATTCTTAATGAGTTAATGTACCTCTCTGCTTGAAAATTTTGACTATTTGGCTGATTTTTGTCTGGTGGGCTGTGTGCCTTTCAGTTTATGATGGCAGTTATTGACATGCTTATTATGTAAATTTGTTTTTTTTGCAGGCTATTCCGATTCCCCAGACCAGGGCATCTGCTATAAAAAATATCTTTAACTTGGCTGCCAAAAGATTGGGATTTGATTTTGAGACAATCAAAAGTAAGTTATTTCCTACTATCGGTATTCAGGCGACAACGTGTTGTTTTCTCGTGTAACTAGTTCTGATACAACTGTATGTGAATGTTCATTTGCCTCTCAAGGTTGGTTGTTGTATGCTCTTCTATGTTTTCTGTAGACTAGGAATATTATTAAATCAGTAAGCAGCAAAGAAGAACATGGAGTTCCTCTAATCAAGCATTATAAATATGCTCAGTTCTGTTATACATATATGATATATGTAATATAATGAATTAGCCTCAAACCGGTAGAGTAAAAAATTGAACTGTTACCACCTAATTAGCTGTATCCCATATCAAATGAAAGCAATTAGCTCATTCATTTCACGCGTAGAAGAACAGTATTGCAACCTAAGATCTTGTGAATGCCTCATGAAGTTGTAGAAATTTCAGATAGGGACACTATGAAAAGTTGAAAACTAAAAAGACCATATATGCAGGGAAATGAATAGATAAGCATACATCTGTTTTTCATTAGGTTTTCCAGAATCTAATGTGTCTCATTTGAACCCAAGCATTGGTTTGAACTTTAAGAAATAAAATTTCAAGGAAAATCGTATGTACTAGAAGTCATAGATTAATAATTTTATTTATTACATTGGATGCCATACAGACTTCTACTTGCTAAGTGCCATAAAAAGCAGGTGAAAACGCTACAAGAAGTTCCCAAAAATCCAGATTTCACATTTTGGCCTACATAAGTTCTTAAGCTAAAAGATGATATATTTTGGCACTTCTACCTGACCTTGACTTTGGTCTTTAGCTACTCACCACTTCTTGAAAATTACTTTGGTTTTCAAGCTAGAATAATGACTTGACTGTCTAAATCTGTCAAGTGTCAACCATTAGTAGTGGGTAAGATGCATCATTTCTATAATTAATTAGAATGTTCAGTCTCTATTCTGTGATATTATTGTCCTTGAAATTTGTTAGTTCACCAACAGGAATTAGTTTCGAGAAGAGTACTTTTAATGAGATTGAGTACCCGAAAATTACTGGTATTTGAAGTATTGGACTGATTGTTTTCTAATGTTGTAGATGATGATGCTCCTGAAGGGAGAGAGCTGTTGACATCGAAGTTTGATGGCCAGACGGGTTTCTTCTTTGTGGAGCTACCTGATGGAACAGTACTGGGACATGCTGTTGAAGAGAATGAGAACTTCCCATTTCAGTTTGGTCGTGAGGTGATAATTTGCATTTAAAGTAGTATAAAAAATGATTTTTTAAATCTTCCTCTTATGAATCCTGATTGTTGAGTCCTCCGCAGCGGGCTATAGAAACAGGTGTAAGAGACTGGCTCACAAGCAAGCAAGGTTACATCCTAAAACCAATTGGTGATAGAAGTAGCCCACTTACTTATAAGCTAGTCACTCCACTTATTTTCTACCAATGCGGGACAATGCCCCCCCCCCCCCCCCTCCCCCCCAACCTAACAAACACATATGTTAACAGACCTACTCAAGATTTGAGGATGGGTTTACGGTTGCGTTGTTATAAGGTCATTTCGGGTACGGTTCATTTTAGGCTCGGTTCAGGTAATCGGGTCATTTTGGGTCATAATTGTTAAGTTTTTTTTGGTATCAAATCTGTCCTTTTAAGTCATATATGGGGCGGTGACTAGGCCATTTAAGTTAAAAGATGTATGTTCAGGCAAAAAATTTGATTGTTTTTTTGGGGCTTGGTCAGGATTGGTTAGTTTTGCAAGGTCTACCCCAGCCTAACGTAATATTGTTGATGTGAGGTATAGAGTGTGCGTATGGTAAGTGCGAGTGTCGATCTCAGGTGCGGACTTCAGGTGAGAATGATTATCAATAAAGAGAAAGACTAGGGTGAGTAGGTTCATATGGGTAGCATGGGCTAAATAAAAAAGTCGGGTCTATTGGTCGAAAGGTTACCTAGTTTAGGAATAGCGAATTGAGGCTTTCGATCTTACAATTCCTCCTCACATCGTCTCTAGCTACGTACACTAGATTCAATGTGCCAACTTAAGCGGTTCTAGGAATAACCAAGACTCTCGCTTATGGATATTCGCAAACAAGGGAAAGATTCATACAAGTTTCACACAAGCATTTCATCAAGCATGTTAAAAGCAATAGTTGGAAACAAGACAATTAATCAACAAATATACCCAACAATCCTCATATTAACCTTTACTTGAACCCATAATCCCCCACTAACCCTAGCAAGGTCACTACTCACACATATTCAAATGGGTTTCAACAATAATAAGAAAAATCATCAAGAAACTAACAATAATAACCATTTTCTAATAATTAATCAATAATAGACAGTTATTGAAATGAAAACTCAATGGAAAACAAGATTATGGGAAGAAATATACCAACTTAATTGAAAGGATGAATAAAGATGAGAACTTTGATTGAATAATGAAGATTGAGTCACCAATCTTGAATTACAACAAGTTCAATAACTAATACTAACTTGAAAGACTAATTAACTAAAGATTAAGCTTAAAACCCCAAGATTAAGGAAAGATTAACACTAATATAGATGGAATTCTAGATCTAGGGTTTTGTGCCCTCTAATCACATAAGAGGGGAGTCGGGCTTTAAAAATAAATGGGCCTCGGTACAGTCACGAGCGTGACATGGAGGTCACGCCCGTGATGGCTGGCCTTGGAGCCGTGTCACGACCGTGAGATGCAAGTCACAGCCGTGAGATTCTGAACTCGACTCTGACACGGCCGTGAGATGCAAATTTCGGCCATGACGCCTGTAGGTTCCCTTTTCTTCCTCTTTTGTTCACTCTAGTGACTTCACCGTCACCATGGTGAAAACATGGACAAAATAGGGGACACTTTGGCACGCTAGTGACCAAAGTTTCACCATTGTGACTTAAGTAAATCTTCTCCATTCTTCTCGGTTCGGCTTGCCTTGACTCGGGATGGCTTTGGAACGTCAAGTAGGGCCTCCAACATAGGTAGGTCCGTCTAGGGTATGTCGTGGGCCCTCAGTGTGGCTTATCATCCACTTGGTCACACAAAATGAGGTAGAAACCGCCTCAAGTGACGTTTTACCTACAAAACCAAGATAAAAGCGATAAAAGTGCTAGAGGAAGATAAAACATACAAAATCGCTCTTAGGGAGTGTCCAAGGCAAGCAAAATGGGGTAACTAAAGGTGGAAAAATAGGGTGAAATGACACTATATCATTTGTCTTACCAAATTTTGACTCGTCGAATAATGTACCACATGTGGCGTACTGATTGCCAAAATGTCAAAAACTTGCACATGAGTGACATATGATCCATCCATCCTTGATGCATTACTTGTTCTACATGTCCTTGTTGCTACACCTCTTCTTATAGTTAAGCTTCATATTTTACTATATAGGTAATTGGTTTCAAAATAGGTTCTGAATTTGAGTTCCCAAATATTTCTAGGCCATGTTATTTATATAGTGAAGGCAAACTCATACTTATATCAATGAGGTTTTCTCCACTGTTGGGTTTATTTGTGTTGATAATTTCAATCAATAGGAGCATATAATTAATGAAATTTATTGGTGGCTATCAAAGTGTGTTTTTTGGCTGCATTTAATAATCCATTATTTTTATGATTGTAGGTCCTATCTGGCTTACTCAAAATCCCCGATAAGGCTGACTGGAGGAATTGTAAAGTTAGCCAAGATGAGGAGGTTAAAATGGTAGAAGCTTTCAAGTCTCAGTTCAAAGCGTTTGATCCCAATGAAGCCTGAAGATAATGCTCTTCTAGTGCTGACTAAAAAGTGAAGGCTGCATATGTTGAGGTACTTGGCTCTGTTTCAATGCGTACCCCCATGCATGGTTCAAAATCTCGGCCGAGTTGTGTCGGATTTTCACCCTACCAAATATAAGATATCTCCTGAGAAATCACTGAGATTAACCGCGATCCGTCCGCGACGGCTGATTAAGGACCGATTATACCGCTACCGCGACTACGACCGATACCGAGATTTAAAACCATGCCCCCACGTATTGTTTGGGCTTAGACCCATGTTTTTAGTGCATCAAACCAAACCAAACCAGTTATGACTGGACGATGTGATTTGTCTGGCTAGTACTTCTTATGTTAGAAAGATTTAAATTTAGCTTTTAGGAGGGAAAAGTGGAAGGCGTATTAACACATGTACGCCAACTTACCATCCAAACCGGAAATTTGCTTCCACTCTATTTCTCTCTTTTCAAACAAAGGATAATAACTCCTTACATGTTTTTTGCCATTTGTTCTGAGTTTCTAATTTGATGCAAATAGTTGTCAATTTGTGTCATACTGTTGGTCAATATGTGAAGGTTTTTAGTTTGTCGAAATGTTAAAGGCTACAAGAAAATAAGCGACATCTAGCTCACATGATTTATATTTGATCGATTCAGCCGGTATTTTATTCTACATCACTGATGCGTTCAGTATTCACCAGGTGTAGCTATTCTAATCGATGAGAAAATCAGGTACTATACAGATATACAACATTATGAAGATTTGCAACTTTCATCAGTTTAATCTGTTTAATACTTCCTTGCTACCTAACGTTTCTATTAGGATTAGTTGATTACATACTTACATTGAGCTTCGTTCTTTTCTTTTCCGTGGATTACATATTTCTTAGGAATCTAGTTATAACTAGCTCGACTGGATGAGCGCCAATTATTGAATAAGACGATACGTTGTTTGGAGTTGGCTTTTAGTGGTGGCTTGCGTAGGGCAAACTTAGATGTTCCTTTTAGTGATTCTATTGAACATTCACTTTCATGTTGTTTGGCATGTGATGGGTGCCTTGTTTAAGGACCTACCTACCTACCTACCTACCTCTGCCTTTTATATGGATTTATTTAATAATAGGGGAATTGGATGGACTTATAAATGTTGTAGTTTATGCCAATGACCCAAAGAAATTGGATCGGAAAGTAAATTAAGGCGGTAAGTGGTAGCAACAAATGATCTTGACCGACGGAAATCAGCTCATTGAGGTTGGCAGAACTGAGACACGTCTACTCGTCGTGGTTAGGGCTTGAGAATGTGCTCAAAGAAAATGGATGATTACTCGTATCTCCTATACCTTAAAAGAGCGAGTAAAGGTTTGCCTAATTTTTATTTGCCTATTTTGCCCCTGCGTAATAGGACTACTCCGCATGGTTTTTACAATGACACGTGTTTATACGTGTCGCTCTTCTATTTCCCCACACAGTTGATAGTTCTCACCTTCCTTCAGTTGGACGTGGTCATACATACGCAGTCCAATTAAGCTGACATCAATCTCTTTCTCATTCTCATTCTCATTCGCATTCGCATCATCAACAAAGCTCAAGCTCTAAAATCCACTCTATTTTTTCGTCTTGTAAGTTAATCATATATGAGTGAAATCATAATCTACATAAGGAATTTCTATGTTAATTGCATCATTGCATGTATGAATGTAGAGCTGGCAAGTCTGACCCGACCCGAATGACCCGACCCGAAACCCGAGCAAAACCGACCCGACCCGACCCGAGAATACTGCAACCCGAAACCGACCCGACCCGACCCGATGACGACCCGTAACCCGTTGACGACCCGAAGATCAGTGACCCGAACCCGACCCAGACCCGACCCGACATTGACCCAACCCGATATTGACCCGATTAAATTGACGTCCTGACAATTATTAACCTTAATAATGATCAAAATGAAAGTGATTTATTGTTTAAATTGATATGTTTGACTTAATAATGAATTAATTAAACCAAATAATAATTTAAAACTAGATTTAATGAAAAAATATTGAAGTTTTGCAAAAAAATAGCCGGACCCGATTACGACCCGACCCAAACCCGACCCGACCCGATGTATCATTTGACCCGAAAATGACCCGACCCGATAACGACCCGAACCCGACCCAACCCGACCCGAAAGGGTTGTCTGACCCGATACGACCCGAATCCGATATGACCCGACCCGACTTGACCCGACCCAAACCCGACCCGACTGACCCGATTGCCACCCCTATATGAATGTTTGATTGAATAGTACAATCTTCACTTTCTGGTGTGTTTTATGACGACTTTTGAATTTTTGGTTTTAGTTTTACCAAAACGTTATTGATTACTCATTTTCAATTGGAGCTGCTTTACAAAGATATGATTTTTTTTCGTGTGCTCTTTGTCTGTTTGATGAATTTCCTTAATTCTTTGTTGTTCCTTATGGCTCAATTCAACATATATTGTATGTTCTTTCCTATCTACTCAATGTAAGTTACGATGGTAGATGGTATGTTACTACGGTGTATTATAGAGTATCGTTAGAAGCAAATACTTTAGAGGCCACAATATATGCTAATATTCAATTCAACATATATTGTATGTTCTTTCCTATACTAATGATACGGAATAACTTCATGGCCACAATATGAATATTAGCATATATATACGCGCTCAATAGATCAGGAATCCAGGAAACATATACTCCTTAATCCTTATACAACGTCATATTATTTCACTGAAATTGCCTGCCGTCTGTAAAACTGCTTCTAAGCAGCTTTCTAAATAGGAAAATTATCAATATGGGTGCCTGAGGTTTGGCTTAATGTCAATATAGGTGCCTAAGGTTTGCACAATTTCAATTTGGGTACCTCAGATTTGATTGTATTTTCAATTTGGGTACCCAAGGTTTGGTTAGTTTCATTTTAGGTGCCTAAGATTTGGTTAGTTTCACTTTAGGTGCCCAAGATTTGAACTAATACTATTTTGAGTATTTTTACTTAAAATAATATTTTTTTAATAACCTAATTAGTAATGTTATACTAATATTTTAATAACCTAATTATTCATGGTAGTTCCCGAGTTTAAAGTCGGGTAATTTAATTCAAAGTCTTATTTAACGTCGCCGGTTAAAAAATGAGATTACTTGATCTACACAATGACGGAGTCAAAAAAATGTGTGTTGAAATTTAACGTGTTTGCGGCAACTTTGTGAGATTATCATCAATCTTTACCGGATTCTGTGGTTTTTTTTATAAGGTAAGAAAATTACCGTATTCTGTGTTGTATGTTGTTTTTTTAACTTCTTGGTTTGCGAATTAGGATACTGCTTGCAACACAAAATTTCAATACAAATTTTTTAATTGGCAATTCCATACAACTTGTAGCAATTAAGTTTGTGCAGTCTTGCGACACTAAAGATTGGTGGAGACGAGAAACTGTTAAGCACAAGCGATACCATGTTATTGAGTTATAGCCTCTACAAGTCTACAACTAACTCAAAATTACAATTTTACGGTTATTCTCTCTTAAATTAAAACATGGAGATATGTCTTTTTTTTGTGTAATATATTATATTTTTACGGTTATTCCGTCTTAAACTAAAATATGGGGATACAGTTCAATATATAGACTCGGCAGCAAAATCATTTATAGATAATATCATGACTAGTCATTAAAATATTCAAAACAATTATGTCAAATTTTTCCAAAAAAAAAATTGAACACCTTAACGAATTAACATATTAAGCAAAATATAATAATGTAAATATATTTTTTCGGAGAAAATAAAAATCATTTGTTAAAATATTATCTATACTTAATACTTAATAATTATAACACAATAATTATCAAGATTATTGAGATATTTTAATATTCTACATTACTTATTAGGTTAATAAAAAAATATTATTTTAAGTAAAATTACCCAAAATCGTAATTGTATTAGTTCAAACCTTGGGCACCTAAAGTGAAACTAACCAAACCTTGGGCACCTAAAGTGAAACTAACCAAACCTTGGGTACCCAAAATGAAACTACAATCAAACGTGAAGTACCCAAATTGAGATTGTGCAAACCTTAGGCACCCATATTGAAATTAGGCCAAACCTCAGGCACCCATATTGATAATTTTCCTTCTAAATATGTATTCTCTAATCTTGATTTTTATGTGTTTCAACTCTGTGCTTCACATTTTTACTATATTGTTAACAGTCTTAAACTTGTATGTGTGCTACATTTTCTTAAAAATTTCCTAATTAAAGAATCGACTAATTTCAAATATTTGTTTCAAGTAATTTAGTGTGTAGCTTCTTTTTCTGTGGGGCAACGGTAGGAATTTAGATTTTAGACAATGATTTTTTGCAGTTTTTTTTAGCCACGGCCTTTCAATGAACGCTACAGGATGAGTTTTCAGTTATATATGAGTATACCAAAGACGCAGCTGTATATAGTCGTACATAACCTGCTGGGGTGATGTATATAACCATCAACAAAGTCCACCTTTTGCAAACCATCCCACAAGGCGCACCTTCTTCGGTCTGTCGATCAGATATCACCTTTGGGAACGCATAGCTGAGGCAAGGGCACAAGTTTTTCACAAATTCTTATTTAAGACGGAGGTATCCGTCTTAAGCTTAAGACGGATACCATATTGTCTCACAAAATACCCATCAAGGGTGAGTGGAGAGCACATGGGGGGTGCCCACCTTGTCCCCTCTACTCATTTCCTCTCACAAAATACCCGTTGCAAGATCCGACCCGTCTTAAGCAAGACCTACTACAAGTTTTTAGTTATACATCATGTCAATGCCTATATTAGGGCCACAACTTAAGTCTTGAACTACCAATGCTATCGGAATACTTGTGTCCATACGATAAATTTTGTAGAACCTTGTAGGAATATGTGTCTGTATATATGATAGCTTTTCACTATATAAATTATAAATGTTTAATCAATGTTATAGGAAAGACGACCGTTCCGGAAAAGTTAGATGGTGTAGCCCGAGCATCGCCGGGCCCAAAAACTAGTATAAGAAAACAGTATTGCGTCTCATGGGGGGTTGGATATATACCTGGCTTGTATTTGTTAGGGACCGGAGGTAAGTGCTGTAAGCTTTATGTAAGTGCAGGGATGACTTTTTCAGCCTTCATAAAAGTTGACGAATGCGTATTAACAAGCACATGAGCTTGTACTACCTTTTGGAGTCCAAGCTTTTGGGCCATTTACAACCATTAAGTCTTGCTTAAGACGAGCATTATACGTCTTAAGCTTAAAGATGGGTCAAATACTATCAGATGGTAGTAATAAACACAAAAGTTTTGGTATTTTCTAGGGTAACAAATGAGATATTTTGTTTCAGCAAGTCTCATTTAAGACGGGTTGACTTGTTTTAAGCTTAAGACGGGTCAAACCCTCCTCACAAAGAGCAAGTGGGGGGTTCCATTTGCCCTCCACTTGCCTCCCACTTGCTATTTGTGAGGCGGCTTGACCTGTTTTAAGCTATATGATCCAGATCATTATCTCTTATATTCGGATCCGGTCCATATCCCGAATCCATTTTATGGTAAAAAAAAGTTGCTTACCAAATATTAAAACTTTAGTTTTTGGGTTATGTTATAACTTAACATACTATTTGTTTTACATTAGTATACAAATGTTAAAAATAAAGATCTAAAAGATATCGAAATAAAGTTTCTTAAGATAAAGTAACGGTAACAAAGAATACTTTGCTACCAAAAAAAGTTAATGAGAAAGAAATCATGCTTAGTTTATGAAAATTTTTAAGAAATTGATATAGTCTTGCTATTTCTTTAAGTTAATTTTAAATTTTTATTTCAAAATAAAATAAAAATGATACATGATAGGGTCTGGATCTCGACAGTATGGTATCATATCAGGTCCATTTCTACGCGTGTGGATCCGATCCATATCCACATCCACTGGATCCAAAATATTGCTATCCATATCCGACCTGTAGGATCTGGATAGGATTCGAGATCCACTGTCATCCCTACTTAAGACGGGTCGTTCCGTCTTAAATGAGAGTAAATTTGTATGTATTCGACCCATTTTAAATTTAAGATAGATAGTATTTGTGCCTCGTACATCATGAACTCCATCTCTTATGCCTAGGGATGGCAACGGGTTGGGTATGGGTCGGGTCTGGCAAGACCCATACCCATACCCGCTTCCGCACCCTTGGACCCAGACCCGACCCATATCCGCATGGGTATGAAATTGTTAGACCCATACCCATATCCGATGGGTATGGGTTGGGTCTGGGTCTACCCACGGGTCTAGTATTTTAGCTAGCTTGTACTTTTCTCCACTTCTCCTGTTTACTATTGTAGTGTCATATGTTTCATACATCAACTAAAATACAAGGGCCTATTTCAATTGACATTCTGGTAAAATCTTCCGACTTTTGGCATGAAATCATGCCACTTTTCTTTTCATTTTCAGTACTCCCTCACTGACTTACATAATAATAGTTTTCCACAAGTATTTTGCGGGTCTACGGGTTGGGTATGGGTCTCACAACTAAGACCCAAACCCAAACCCGATTTATTTTTATGAAACCCATACCCGACCCATACCCAATGGGTCTGAAAAATTAAGACCCAAACCCGACCCATAAGGGTCCGACCCGACGGGTTTGGGTCGGGTCTTGGACCCACTGCCATCCCTACTTATGCCCTCCCCTCCCTAATTTTCCTTTAAAAATGAATAGAGAAAAAACCGATGTTACTTTATATCTTACTTACAATGTTAATTTTTTTTTTAAAATTAAATAAAGTAAACCTTTGACGCTTTTTTTTTTAAAATAAAAAATAAAATAAAAGTTACAAATATATCTTACATAAATAATGTTTTCTTTCCACTTCTCGTGCATGGCCACCCAAGTTCTTCTCCATTACTAAAGTAGTTTGTCTCACTGAAGACGGGTACTATCCGTTACAAGCTGAAAACGGTTAGTATTCCTTTTACAATATGTAAGTACGGGGCTCCATTTGTCCTCCATTTACCCTCCCACTTGCATATTATGAGAGAGACACTTCTGTTTTCAGCTTGTGACGAATAGTGGTCGTCTTTAATGATAATTTGGGTTACGAAAATTAGCTTCACCTCTCATCACATGATTTTTCACATTGGTTAGAAAATTTTCTCCCCGCGTTGTTGTGATGATCAGTGCGTGAAGTACAAATCGTCTTAAAATTAGGGTGTTGTATACAATAATGTCAAAATTGTACTATACAATAACATCACACTTCAATAGTACTCCAATATAGTCCCTCACAAATTGTCCGATGACTATCTAGACCGCTACTCGGACAGAATCATCTCGTCTCCAGTGCCCGTCCACAAGCCCGCATCTAAAGCTAATATCTGTCAGACTACCTACTCCCTACACGAACGGAAATTGTCAAGTGAATCCGTAGACAATTTTTAAAAGATTTTCACAAGAGATAACGCATGTCAACCAAATAAAGTTGAGTAGTGATATCAATACACAAGAATAGGGAATATGAGTGACAAGCCCGCATGATCAAACAATATACAACAACATCAATCGAGCACAGAACAGTATCATCGGAACAAATCGGCTCAATCACAACCAAGGGTGGTTGCTATGAAATATAGTAAATAGTTAGTTAGATAGGAGGTAGTTAGTTAGTTAAAGTATATACCTACCTAGCTTCTTCTATAAATAAGATGCTAATTCATCTATTTCTGTAATAGATTCAGATATACAAATATATTACTTCTCTCTTCTTCCTCTCTCTACTTATAATTCTCTTCCATTTATAGATGTTATCTAGCTACATACATCTTCATATGGTATCAGGAGGAAAATCCTTGGTATAAAACCGCTTCCGCTTATCACAATCTTCTTGAAATCAAAACTACAGTTCATTATTAAATCTTTGATTCTGGTTTCATAATGCCTGAAATAACAGAAAACACATATTACTCACCATTAGATGATCCCTTGCTCTTGCTTCCGACTGATTCACATAATTTACAGTTAACAACCTTTAAATTTGATGGTACAAATTTCAGTCAGTGGCAACGAGAAGTAATACAAGCACTTCTTTCCAAAAACAAAGATGGGTTCTTGACTGGTGAATGTCCAGTTCCAGCCAGAACAGACATAAAGTATAATCAATGGGTTCGTGTTGATTTGCTGGTTTCAAGATGGATAATTAATTCTATTGATAAAACTTTGAGGGATAATTTTCAGTTTGTTAAATCTTCTAAGTATCTGTGGATTGAGCTTCTTGAAAGGTATGGCCAGCTGAATATTCTAGAATTGTATGAACTAAAGAAGTTACTTGTTAATCTCAAACAAGAAAATCTGTCTCTTGTTGAATATTATAGCAAAATTAAGAATGTTTGGGAAAATCTTGATGCTATGGATCCTATGCCTAGATGTTCATGTGGTGTTATAACAACTTGCACTTGTCATTTTGTGCAACGTCTAGTAGATAGAGAAACTCAGTCTAAGTTCATTCAACTGTTAATGGGTCTTAATTCAGGTTATGAACAAGTTCAGACCACATTGTTAGCCATGGAACCGTTACCACCTATAAACAAGGCATTGGGTATGTTGCAGAAAATTGAGAGACAAAAGATTATTAATGATACTGCTACTGATAATCTGGTTTCATCAGCTGCATATACTACTAGAAAGCAACATTCTGTTAAATTTGATCTTGGTGATTATAGCAAGAATGTTGTCCAAGGTGTTGGGTATAAAAGTTGTACACATTGTGGCAAAGGAGGCCATGATGTTTCAGAATGTTTTCAGCTTCAAACCTGCTTGTTCTGTGATGTCAAAGGGCATATCTTAGAAAATTGTTACAAGTTCAAAGCTCTTAAAGCCAAAAGAGGGAAATTCAAAACTAATAAACCAAGTGGTTATCACAAGGCTGCAAATAATGCTGAGCATGTTTCATTAAATCAAGATTCTGAGTATGGGTCATATTCTCCTTTTGATCCTATTTCTGGTCAAGTTTCTTCTTTCAACGAAATGCTAGGCTCTGGTTCTATGCAAACACCTAGTGTTCCTACAGAATCCCACACTTCTCATCCTGATTTTGTTCAAGATATTGTTAATTCTGTTTTAACAAAAGTTCTGCAAGCTTTGAAAGATAAGCCTGGTACTTCTTTATCTTCTGGTCAGTCTTCAGTAAGTTTTGCAGGTACGTTTATTTCTCATGCCTTTGCAGTGAGTCCTTTTTTGCATCATAAGCATTGGGTCATTGATACTGGTGCGTCTGATCACATGTCTTCTAATATTAATCTCATGCATGATATTAGTGTTCTTACTACTCCTATCTATGTTGCTCTACCTGATGGAACTGTTAAAACAGTTTATAAAACAGGCAAAGTAACATTGACTGATAAAATTACATTACTAAATGTTCTGATTGTTCCTGATTTCAAACATAATCTTTTGTCTGTTGGAAAATTAATATCATCTACTGGTTTAACTGTTATGTTTCTTGATAATGGTTGTTTATTTCAGGACCCTTCCAGTAAGAAGGTGATTGCTTTTGGTAGAAGAATTAGAGACTTATACAAATTTACTTTAGATAATTCTCATGCTTCAGTAGCTAGTTCTTTTCCTGTAGAGTTTAGTAGTGTTAATGCTGTAAAAGATGTTTCCCTTTTACATTCTAGACTTGGACACACATCTGTAGAGAAAATGAAACATGTTCATAATGGAAAGTTAAAAGATTTCAAAGATTTCTTTTGTGAAACGTGTGTTTTAGCTAAACATCATAGTCTTCCTTTTCCAAGAAGTGTTTCTCATGCTACTGCTTGTTTTAATCTCTTACATATGGATGTTTGGGGTCCTTACAAAGCTTCTTCTTTATGTGGTGCAAATTCCTTTTTAACTGTTTTAGATGATTATTCTCGTGCTACTTGGACTTTTCTTGTGCATAATAAAACTCAGGTTCCAAACTTAATTATGAGTTTTGTTCATTATGTTGAAACTCAGTTTCAAACCAATATTAAAGTCATTAGATCAGATAATGGAACAGAGTTTTTTCAAGAACAATGTAAGGTTTTCTTTGCTAGTAAGGGAATTGTTCATCAAAGGAGTATTGTTGGTAAACCCCAACAGAATGGTAGAGTTGAACGCAAACATCGTCATCTCTTAGACACTGCTAGGGCTCTCAGGATACAATCTGGATTACCTATTAAATTTTGGGGTGAGTGTCTTTTAACTGCTACATCTTTGATTAATAAGATGCCTTCTTTCTTGTTACAATGGAAGTCTCCTCATGAGATGTTACTTAGGGAAGTTCCTGATTATGATGTATTGAAGGTTTTTGGATCTCTATGTTATGCTTCTAAACCACCAACTATTAGAGATAAATTTCAGACTAAGGCTAGAAAATGTGTTTTCATTGGTTATCCACCTAATAAAAAAGGATATAAGTTGTATGATTTGGATGATCATTCTGTCTTTACAAATAGGGATGATATTTTCTTGGAGTCTAGATTTCCATTCAAAGAAACAAGCTTAAATGTTCCTGAAAATCCTGCCACTTTTGATACTTGTCCTGTTTATTTGCCAAATGATTTGGGAATGCAATTCAATACTGTTAATACAGATACTTGTAATAATGAGATTACTACTCTTCATGTACCCACTGATGTTGCTACTACTATTGTGATGTCTGATACTAATGATGAGTTAGTAAATGTTCTACCTCACACAAATGAAGATCTTCTTGATTCAACTAATGCTCAACAAGCTAGGAAGTCTGTTAGGACTAGATTTCCATCTGTTAAATTGGCAGGTTATCATTGTCCTCTTCCACCTTCACTTGCACATTCAAAGGACTCACCTCCAGTTGCCTCTTCATTTCACGTTCAAGTATTAAAGGAATTGGATATGTATGATCAAGCTTATGTAGCATCTCTTGGCAAAGTACTTGCTGAGAAAGAGCCTAGTTATTACAGTTAGGCTTGCAAAGATAACAGGTGGGTGGATGCTATGCAGCAAGAAATAGCTGCGCTTGAGCTCAATGAAACATGGGAATTGGTAGAGTTGCCTTCTAACAAGAAAGCCATTGGTAGTAAATGAAAGTCCATAGACCTTAATTAGACTCCTCTAATTAATTGCTAAATTACTTGTTAATTTAGTATTTAATGATCTATGTAACATGCATGCAAATATAAAGACATTTATATAAGAGAAGAAATTTCCTCACATTGATATGGAAAATATAAGGGCACAACAAGAACTCCTTTTTGTTGTTCTTAAGCTACAAATATGGATGAACACAAACAATCTCCAAAGTAGAAGATCTCCTCTAAGTTGCACCAAGATAAACCCAAATAATCTACTCTTATTATTAACTAGATAATAAGATAGATATTATACTACTAATACTATGACTATATTACTACACTAGTAATACTTAGTAAATATTAGTATTTGAGAGTTTTTAGTGAGAGGAAAATTTTTAGAGAGAAGTATGACAATTGCACAAAATGAAGTAGTAAAAAATGAACAACAATTGTTCATTATAAAGGCCATTTGGCCGGACCACATTGTCCAAAATTGGACTCTTATTTTGTTCAATTTGATCACATGCATTAGAGTGGAGTGTTGTAGTATAAGTGATGATTGTTTTCAACTTGTTATGTCACTTTCAATTAGTAACTAAAGAGTATAAACAAGAACAACAATCATCACCATTCTAACTACAATCCAACCGGCCACAATGGCCTAGTTTGGTCCATTTTGATTTTTGATATTTGTCTTACAAATACTTATTGATCATATGGTTAATTATCTTGTATAATTAAGTGTTAATTTGATCATATAACAATTATATGACTTAATTAAATAAATAATATGTACTTAACATTTTAAGTAATATTTTACCATTATATCAATATATAATGGGTCCCACAATGCTTAGTTAATTTATTTTACAACTCCTTGTAAATATAATTAACTAATTACCTCTATCTCAAAACCTCAACTAATTTAGTAATTTAACGATTAATTACTAAGTTAAATCTTATTTAATCGTATTAAAATAAGATATAAATTTATTAGTCAATTATCGCATAATTGAAAAATAAGTTTAATCGAATTTGAGTTCTTAACTCAATTTCTAACAATTAACTCTCGTACATATCGAATATATGTAATGTACTAATTAACTGTATCGTATACAAATAATTAGTTACTATTTGGATTTCATCCTTTAGGTGTGACCGAAAGGGATCAGTTGATCACCGCCGTCATACGACAATAACGTCAAACTCTAGTCAGCCAACCGTTATTGATTTACGTTAATCAACTGACTAATCATATATATAGTCAATAAATATCCCAATTATATTCCTTAATAAGATTTATTATGTGGCGCACTATTGTGGAGGACACCTACTCCAACAGTAAATGGGTATATAAAGTGAAGCACAAAGCTGATGGATCAGTTGAAAGACTAAAGGCAAGATTAGTTGCACAAGGGTTTAATCAAATAAAGGATAAAGACTACAAATTCACTTTCTCTCCTGTTGCAAAATTCACAACAGTAAGGGTGCTACTTGCTCTGGCTGCTATCAGGAGATGGCCTTTATTCCAGCTAGATATTAACAACGCCTTCTTACATGGCTTCCTAGATGAAGAAGTATACATGAAGCCTCCATTGGGGTATACTAAGGCTGCTAAAGGACAAGTTTGTCGACTAAAAAGGTCTTTATATGGACTCAAACAAGCATCTAGGCAGTGGAATATAGAGCTTACTAAATTTCTTCTTAGCATGGGTTTTTATCAGTCCAAACAAGACTACTCATTGTTCAAGAAGACCAATACTGAGACCAAGAAGCTTACTATGTCTTGGTCTATGTTGATGATGTGCTCTTAACTGGAGATAATTTGGAAGAAATTCAGTGTTTAAAAGAAGCATTGCATAAGAAGTTTACAATAAAGGATTTAGGGATAATGAGGTACTTCTTGGGCTTGGAGGTTGCTCGAAATGACAGTGGTATAATGTTGAATCAAAGGAAGTATATTATGGATATAATACAAGATGCAGGCTTTGAAGACACTAAACCAGCTACCTTTCCAATGCAAAAAGGACTTAAATTGTCCATTGATGAAGGGGATTTATTATCTAATCCTGAAGTTTATAGGAGATTAATAGGGAGGCTCCTATATCTGAGGCTCACTCGACCTGACATTGCATATAGTGTTCAACACTTGAGCCAATTCCTGAGTCAACCCAGGCAGCCTCACTATCTTGCTGCACAACATCTGGTTAAGTATCTTAGAGGAACAGTTAATGCAGGACTGTTTTATCCAGCTTCTTCTTCCTTGGTACTGAAAGATTACTCAGACGCAGACTGGGCTACATGTGCTTACAGTTGTAAATCTCTTAGTGGTTACTGTGTCTTCTTAGGACAATCCATGGTGTCATGGAAGACGAAGAAGCATAGGACTGTCAGTAAAAGTTTTGCTGAGGCAGAATACAGGAGTATGAGCTACACAACCAGTGAATTAGTGTGGTTGGATGGTGTGTTACAGGATTTGAATGTTCAGGTTCCTAAGCCTATCACCCTGAACTGTGACAACCGAGCAGCAGAGCACATTGCTCAAAACCCAAGGTTTCACGAAAGGACGAAACATCTAAATGTCGATTGTCACTATGTCAGAGATAAACAATGTGAAGGTTTCCTACAAACACAACATGTGAGGAGTGGACTGCAGATCGCTGATATAATGACAAAACCATTGGGCACGCAAGAACATAATTTCTTCTCTGCCAAGATGGGGCTACTTTTTCAAGCTGATGGTACAGCTTGAGGGGGGAGTATGGAATATAGTAAATAGTTAGTTAGAATATAACTAACTATTATAGGAGGTAGTTAGTTAGTTAAAGTATATACCTACCTAGCTTCTTCTATAAATAAGATGCTAATTCATCTATTTCTGTAATAGATTCTGTGACACCCTCAAATTTGCGGAAAGAAAAAAAATAATTTAATACATAAAAGAAATATGATAATACATAATCGAAGGTGTCATAAAATAAAAAGGGTCATTACAAAACGGAATAATATTCTACAAAAGAAATATACAAGACGGGAGACATATCTCCCGTATAAATACGGAAATAAAAGAGTGTATAATAATATACAAACTATGAACCGAATATAGGTCCAAGGTAAATACTTCGCTCGCTAGCTCGTCAATGTACCCAAAATATGCATCACCACCTGTTCGACCGCATTAAATATAAACACGGAAGCCACAGTCAGTGGGGAGTAACTCCGAGTTCTCCCAGCCACGAAATGTCGAATTTAATTAAACCTGAATAACATAAAAGCAATGTATATGGGAAATACAAAACTTAAACATATAGGATATGCTTTTCATGTTATGAAACAGATAACTAACAAATAACCTAACATGTGAAAGCTATCATGTGAATCCGATAATAAAATATAACAAGAGGTAGGGAAGCTGGTATGCTGGCCCAGCGGTTACCA
>JAIUZE010027770.1:0-15115 GCA_022085475.1 Heliosperma pusillum | reverse complement strand
GGGGGGCTTATCTCCAAGTCGGGGCATGGCTGCCTGATCCGTTTTGGGGACTGGAGCCAGCTTAAGTACTAGCCATCTCTGCTTAGGGGGTCGCCTAGTAGAGTTTCTCATGTACGGTTATGTCATGGGACGGGGAATGGAATAGCTGTTGTCGCTAGGTCTGATCCGTCTAGGACTAGGATGTTTTCCTACCTTGTGGTATAGCCTCGAGTTACAGAAGTCGACTATTGACGGTACTAGGAACTTATGCCTGTTTGTAGACGTATTGGTCTTTCATGTTTGATGATTCTATGAATCTTAGAATGTGAGATGCAAGCCGGCTAAGGTTGATAGAGTTTGGATTACCGGTTGTTAACTGATTCACATGATTACGTGTTGATTAGGGTTGAGTGTATCAGGGCCATGTTACTTGGTAACCGCTGAGCCAGCATACCAGCTTCCCTACCTCGAGTTATATTTTATTATCGGATTCACATGATAGCTTTCACATGATAGGTTATGTGTTAGTTATTTGTTTCATAACATGAAAAGCATATCATATATGTTTAAGTTTTGTATTTTTCCATATACATTGCTTTTATGTTATTCATGTTTCATTAAACTCGACATTTCGTGGCTGGGAGAACTCGGAGTTACTCCCCACTGACTGTGGCTTCCGTGTTTATATTTAATGCGGTCGAACAGGTGGTGATGCATATTTTGGGTACATTGACGAGCTAGCGAGCGAAGTATTTACCTTGGACCTATATTTGGTTCTTAGTTTGTATATTAGTATACACTCTTCTTATTTCCGTATTTATACGGGAGATATGTCTCCCGTCTTGTATATTTGTTTTGTAGAATATTATTTCGTTTTGTAATGACTCTTTTTATTTTATGACACCTTCGTTATGTATATTCGTATCTTTTATGTATTTAAATTAATTTTTTTTCTTTCCGCAAATTTGAGGGTGTCACAAAGTTGTAACACGTTCATAACGAATAAGAGATTACCCTCACGAAACAGTCATGGAAATGCAATCTAATGAGTCCAGCACCTAAACCCGGATTCTGCGCAAGTCTCTTTTTAGTGACGCACTCAACAATTTTATCTACAATAGGACAACTAACATTGTAATAGTCATTGGCTAATTGAGCATGGATGTTAGATAAGAAAACAAGTAAGACAAGCAAGTGAAGAGTGATTTGAGAAGAATTTTTATTTTTTAGGAAAGCTTTGAAGTGTGAAAATGTTGTAATATTGTTATTGAGCGTATGAACTTATATAAGAAGGGGAATGGTTGACTCAAAGAGTGACTTCGCGTGAACAATTAAGTTTGCGTAATTCAGTATTTCAACTTTGCCCTTGACTTGCAAAGCAATGTTTTCTTTTAGATTATAGCAATGCTCATGTCTTGTATGTTTTCATTCTTTTAGGTTATAACAATGCTTATGTCCTGTATTTTTCTTTTAGGTTATAGCCACGGAAATTTAGAATTCGTGGCTTAATTTTATAAAAAATAAAGAAAAAAAACATATGTTGAAAATAAGCGATCACGGGATATGTTGAAAATATGTTGGAAATATGTTGGAAATATGTTGTAAATATGTTGAAAATAAGCGATCAGTAATTTAAAATCAGTTTTATAAATAATATAAAAATTTTGAATAATGAATTGATCAAGTATAATAAGAAATCAGTTAAAAAAATAGTAAGTTGGAAGTTACTTTCTTTTATAATTTTTTTTTTCTAAAATTATACACTTATAATTTTTTTTAAATTACTCATGTAAAATACACTTTGATCAAATATTGATTACAAATGCAATAAGAAATCAATTTAGAAAATAGTAACTTGTTTTGAACTTATTCTCCATTTATCTAAATAATTATACTTTTCAAAGTTTAAATTGGTTAAGTGACAAACGGAATAAGTTCAAACAAAGACGGAGTAACATAAAAATTTGAAATTGATCGAGAAACAGTTTTTTTTTTATCAAAGTGTATTTTAAAGGAGTTATTTTAGTAAATGTGTTTATAAGAAGTATTTATGGAAACTGAACTTTAAAAAAGAGTAATTTTCTTATTTATGCTTTTAAAAAAATGAAAAAAAAAATAAGAAATTCTATTGTACAACAATTGTTTTTATTTTTTTGGCATAAAGTCACTACTTTTTGATTAACAGTTGTAAAAAAGATTTTTTTTTTAAATTTTTAAAAAAGAGTAATTTCTCACGTCTTTTTTCGTAGGAAAAAAAAATGAAAAGATTGGTAAACGAGAAAATAAAATTAGAACGTCCCTAAATTAAGGGGAAAAAAAGGATAAAATGATTAAATTACCTTCTTGAGAAAATATTTTTGTTTATTTCGGCAAAAAAAACGACTCAAATATATTAACCGGGAAGTCAACATCAGAAACTGAAGTGTTTTGGCCAAAATAATGTACTTTTCAGCAAAAATATGTAAATCAAGTAACATTTTTATTTTCAATTAATAGTTGATATAGTTTTTGAAAGACAATAATCATTTTAAAAGAATTTAAAGTTCTAATTATACCAACAAATATTAACTTTCATCTTTGGAAGGTCATCATAAAAACTCCATAGTTAAGCGGGCTTACATGAGAGTAGTCATGGGATAGGTGACCTCCTGGGAAGCTTCTCTGATGCGTACAAATGTATTATTGGTGACACGAAATGACGTTTGAAGGAAATAGCTCAACTAGCAAATTAAGTATACGGCCCTGCATAATTCAATATGTGAAAATAATAATAATATTTTTCATTATATTAATTTATTTTATATATATCTCGTGAGCAACGGAAATTATTTTTGGCCACGGGAATTAATATTTAGCCACTGGAGATATTAGCCACGGGAGAAGTCGTTGCTAAAAATTGAAAGTTAGCCACGATATTGTTTTTTCCGTTGCTATCAGTTAGCCACGGCCACTTGGGCCACGAAAGGTATTTCTGTGGCAATATGCTTTACCACGAAAATTTAGCACTTGCGCCACGAATTTTATCGTGACCCAAGTGCTAAATTGTAGTAGTAGTGTGTCTTGTATGTTTTCTTTTAGGTTATAGCAATCAGGGCGAACCTAGGAATTTATACATGGGGTAGCGATTTTTTTTTCATCTTTTTTGTAAAAGAAGCGCAAATGAAATAATTGTTTATTAATAATCACAGTCTTTAATATGAGAAGATTTTTTTTTTCGAGCTTATCGCTTTGAAATTGTTGATTGTGCATGAACTCTAAGACAGTTGTAGTTTAGCATTTCTAATGCCCGTCTATTTTATGTGAATATTTCAAATCCATTAATAACCCGTCTATTTTATGTGAATATTTCAAATCCATTAATTGTTATTAACAAATTAAAAAGCGGCACAACTTGTAATTAATCTGAAAAAACATACTCCCCATCTCAATCATTTTTTTTACTATTGACTCATTGAGTATAATACCCATCCAAAAATAGAATAGAACTAATAAATGGTTGGAGAACAAGTAGTCCATCATAATTAGTAAAATAATGTAGTTATTTGTAAGCTAAATTTTAAGGAAAAAAATGCTTCTTGGGGAAATTGAACACAGATCTAACAGCAAGCAAATGACTTAAGAACCCAGCTTTACCAGTAGAGCACAGATGTAACTGTGTCCATATGCCGGACTTACTTATATTTAATACGGAACTGTAGCCACGGGTAGCAGAAACTTCATCTTCCTCGTTTTTTTTCCTGGGTTTGGGGTAGCATCGGCTACCCCTTGCTACTCTTTGGGTTCGCCCCTGGTAGCAATGCTCATGTCCTGTAAGTTTTCTTTTAGGTTATAGCAATGCTCATGTTCTGTATGTTTTCTTTTAGGTTATAGCAATGCTCGTGTCTTGTATGTTTTCTTTTAGGTTATAGCAATGCTCATGTCCTGTATGTTTTCTTTTAGGTTATAGCAATGTTCATGTCTTGTATTGATTGGTTACGTCTAAATTTTTGATTTAAACGGACTATTTTTGTCTTAAATTAAGATGATTCAATAAATTGTAAATATTTTCTTACAGTTAAAAACCGACAAATTTAGTTATACGGAATAACATTTTATCATTAAATGATTACTTTTTATTAAAAAATGTTGATATTTTATGGTCTTAAAATAAAACCGTCTTAAGGGAAACGTACTCATTACTTACATATATAAGCCAGAACCAAGTAATACGATTACTCGTAATAAGCTCTTACGTGTGATTACAGATTTTCATACGTAACTCGAATCAAGCTAAACTTTAACATCTTACGTGTTTTTATACTTGTTCACATGTTACTCGAATCAGGCTCAACTTTATCGTGATATTCACATCATTTCTAAAACTTTATCGTTAAATATATTGAACAAGTACTTGCTCATTATCATCCATTTATTTATTTTTTTCTATTCATTGAGGTATTATAATTAAAGGTAAGCAGAAAAATAAGATGGGGACGTACAATATTAAAAGGCATTATTATTATATTCTCTATTTCAATTAAATAATATACTCCATATTATTTACTTAGTATTTTTTTATGGGTATATGCCAATAAGAAATTAGACTTTTGCGTAACTTTGGTTAAGAAGCTACACTATGCATTTTCTTTTTCAATTTTACCCTCGATCTCGATACTTAATTTTTTCAATTTCATACCAATAGGCAATAGCTATGTAGTTTATTATTATTCTCCATTAGCATATTAACTCGGTTAGTGGTGGTATCTCATAATAACATGGTGCTCAAGATATGATTATAGTTTTTCACATATACACTATACTCTATCACATACATTTTTCAAAAAAATTGCTTGTTTCTAATTGTCGGATTTTGCAATTCCAGCATTTCACGTACCTACATACTACTCCGTAGTATATAGAAAAGGCAAGAGAATTGGCTATGTTAGGTGACTGGATAAGAGTTTGGAGTTTCTCATATTAATGTTGAAAGTCCATAGACCTTAATTAGACTCCTCTAATTAGTTAACTAAATTACTTGTTAATTTAGTATTTAATGATCTATGTAACATGCATGCAAATATAAATATATTTATATAAAAGAAGAAATTTCCTCACATTGAAATGGAAATTATATGGGGACAACAAGAACTCGTTCTTGTTGTTCTTGAGCTATTATATAGATGATCCTCCAAAAATCTCCAAACTAGAAGATCTCCTTTAAATTGCACCCAAGACTAACCCAAATAAACTCAACTTATTATTAACTAGATAATAAGAAAAGTTACACTAATATTAGAATATACTACTACTATAGTAATACTTAGTGAATATTAGTATATGAGAGTTGTAGAAAGATGAGAGGATTTTAGTGAGATAAAGCAAATAAGCAAGAATGAACAACACAAAATGAACAACCATATTGCCCTTTTATAGGCAATATGGCCGGTCACTTGAAGCCTCACAAGGGACTTATTTTGCTTATTTTAATTCACATGCAAAGTGGTAGAGTGTAGTGTTGAGTGAAATGATTTTAGGTTTACTATTCATGTCATAATCACATGTAACTTGTGAGCATGAACAAGAGCAACCATCATCACTTCTCCACTACTACTTGACCGGCCACTAGTGGCCTTATATGGTCCATTTTGATTTTTGATTTTTGTCCCACAAATACTTATTAATCATATGCTTAATTATCTTGTATAATTAAGTGTTAATTTGATCATATAACAATTATATGACACAAACAAATAAATAATATGTACTTAACATTTTAAGTGATATTTTACCATTATATCAATATATAATGGGTCCCACAATGCTTAGTTAATTTATTTTACAACTCCTTGTAAATATAAATAACTAATTACCTCTATCTCAAAACCTCAACTAATTTAGTAATTTAACGATTAATTACTAAGTTAAATCTTATTTAATCATATTAAAATAAGATATAAATTTATTAGTCAATTATCGCATAATTGAAAAATAAGCTTAATCGAATTTGAGTTCCTAACTCAATTTCTAACTATTAGCTCTCGTATATATATCAAATATATGTAATGGACTAATCAACTGTATCATATACAATTAATTAGTTACTATTTGGGTTTCATCCTATAGGTGTGACCGAAAGGGATCACTTGATCATCGTCGTCATACGACAATAACGTCAAACTCTAGTCAGCCAACCGTTATTGATGAGATTTATTATGTATAGTCATATATATATAGTCAATCAACTGACTAATCATATATATATAGTCAATAAATATACCAATTATATTCCTTAATGAGATTTATTATGTGGCACACTATTGTGGAGGACACCTAATCCAACAATCTCCCACTTGTCTGACACAAGTGTGCGTCACCAATTCTCTTGTCTCTTTATCACATCTCCCACTCAACGCAAGGTGTCTTTCAGATCGCACTTGCGATTGATTATATCTAGAGTGGTTTTCCCGATAGGGAGAGTAACTGTTTGACCGTAAAATCTACCATAGATCTCTTTCCGAGCGTGGCCACGCATTTACAGCAACTACTCATCCTCGAGTGGCCTGAAGATGTTTGTACCCAACGTGGGTGGACAATTCCCGTTGACTCATCTACTCTGTATGATGCAGATCACCATGACCCAGAAGATGTCCATCGGCCTCCTTTTACGGCACGACCTAGAACATCAACCAAAACCAATCGAAAAATGCACCGACTCAGATAGACGGTCGCCAGTCAAAAGAATTGACTCATAGGAATAAGATAGAAGACCCTGCCACGACCAAGCATCAAATAATTGATTTAAGGGTCTCTACAAAGGTCACCGTCCGACAGAGTGCCATACATTCTATCAATGTAATCGACCAGTCATCTCCATGACCCCATGGTGCTGAACCAACCATCGATCGACTTACAATCTAGTCACTTCGAGACGTCACCTCATTGAGTGACTAGGGACAAAATACTAAGTTCGTCCTATTCACTTGAATAGGGTCCAACATTGTCTTACAATCTATTCGGATAAACAAAGTATTAAATTTAGTTAAACTAAATAAAAAAGTTTATAATAAAACTCGAACAATGAATGCAATTATCATATATGAAATAATTAATACAACATTCAATTATTACATATTACATAATCTAAAGGAATTCTGGTACATGTCTCAATCCCATTGTGACGACATGACCATCATGCTTAGCCTTTGATAAAGGCTTGGTTAAAGGATCAGCAATGTTGTCATCTGTCCCAACCTTA
Organism: Heliosperma pusillum; assembly: GCA_022085475.1. NCBI lineage: Eukaryota > Viridiplantae > Streptophyta > Magnoliopsida > Caryophyllales > Caryophyllaceae > Heliosperma > Heliosperma pusillum. The sequence continues at coordinate 7,902 of JAIUZE010027770.1, read as the reverse complement.
CAAATGTCAATTTCCTTTCTGTCCACGTAATCTCTAATTACATGATATTTCCTAAGTACATGTCTAGACTTGTTACTAGACTTGGGCTCTTTTGCTTGAAAAATAGCCCCACTTTTATCACAATAAATCGTGATAGGATCTTTGGCATTGGGGACTACTGTTAGTCCTTCCAAAAATTGCCGAATCCACACAGCTTCCTTTGCAGCTTAAGACGCTGCAAGGTACTCTGCTTCTGTTGTAGAATCCGCTGTAACGCTTTGCTTGAAACTCTTCCAGCAAACAGCTCCTTCATTCATCATATAAACATAGCCGGATTGGGATTTTATATCATCCATATCTGTTTGGTACTGGCATCTGTGTAACCTTTTACACGTAACTCAGTCTCGCCTCCAAACACTAAGAACGAATCCTTGGTCCTTCTCAAGTACTTAAGGATGTTCTTTACGGCTATCCAGTGACTCTCACCTGGATTTGCTTGGTAACGACTTGTCATGCTCAAAGCATATGCAACATCGGGACGAGTGCACATCATAGCATACATGAGTGATCCAATAGCAGATGCATAAGGGATCAATTTCATGTGTTCAATCTCCTCGGGTTTGGTAGGGCATTCTGATTTGCTCAAAGTGATCCCACTTCTCATAGGAAGAAAGCCTCTCTTAGAGTCTTTCATGTTGAACCGATCAAGAATTGTATCAATATAAGTTTCTTGACTTAATGCTAGTATCCTTTTAGATCTATCCCTATAGATCCGGATACCTAAGATGCGATGGGCCTCTCCTAAGTCTTTCATTTGGAAATGAATCCCTAGCCACTGCTTCACAGAAGTTAGCATTGGAATATCATTCCCAATGAGTAGTATGTCATCTACATACAAGACTAGAAAAGTTACTTTACTCCCACTAAACTCCATGCATAAACATGGTTCCTCGACACTTCGAGTGAAACCATTTTGTTTAATTACATGATCGAAACGATGATTCCAACTCTTGGATGCTTTTTTTAAGACCATAGATGGATCTCTTAAGTTTGCATACCTTCTTAGGGTTTGATGGATCCACACAACCTTCAGGTTGTGACATGTACACCTCCTCTTCTAGAATCCCATTCAAGAAGACGGTTTTGACATCCATTTGCCAAACCTCATAACTATGAAATGCGGCAACCGCTAAGATAATCCTTATGGATCGAAGCATGGCGACTGGGGCGAAGGTTTCGTGATAGTGAAGACCATGAACTTGGGTGAAACCTATTGCCACCAATCTAGCTTTGTAAACATCATTATGTTTATCTATGCACTTTTGGATCTTGTAGACACTTACACTGAAGAGGTCTTACCTCCTTAGGTAAATCATCAAGTCCCATACCTTGATTGTTCGTACATAAATCCATTTCGGATTGCATGGGCTCCTAGCCATAGCTTTGATCGGGACTAGAAATGGATGCTTTGTAGGTAGTAGGTTCGTTACTTTCAAAAAGTAACACATTATAGTCATCACCTTCCTCTATAATACCAAGGTATCTATCAAGTTGATGACTAATTCTGCTTGACCTCCTAGGTTCCGAAGGAATAATGACCGTGTCAGACGAAGAGGGAACGTTTTCCTCTTCGTCCTTTTTTGTTTGTGGCTCTTGAACTTCATCAAGTTCAAATTTTCTCCCACTCTGTCTTTTAGAAATAAAATTATTTTCTAAAAAGACGGCATCACGAGACACAAACACTTTGTCCTCGTGTTTATTGTAGAAGTAATAAGCACGTGATTCCTTTGGATATCCTACAAAAAGACATTTGTCAGATTTGGGTGCGAGTTTATCGTCATACTTATTCTTAACAAAAGCCTCGCATCCCCAAATTCTCATAAACGACAAATAAGGGACTTTCCCTGTCCATATCTCATATGGAGTCTTGTTTGCCGCTTTAGTCGGGCTTCGATTTAGTGAAAATATTGCAGATAAGATAGCAAAACCCCAAAAATAATCAGGAAGCTCTGTTAGACTCATCATAGATCGAACCATATCTAATCAAGTTCGATTTCTCCTTTCGGATACACCGTTTAATTGAGGTGTTCCAGGAGGAGTCCATTGTGATACTATACCACAATCTTTTAGGTGTGAATCAAATTCCTTGTTCAAGTATTCACCACCACGATCGGATCGTAGGGTTTTAATCTTTTTATTCAATTGGTTTTCTACTTCATTTTGAAATTCTTTGAATTTTTCAAAAGCATCACTTTTATGCCTCATCAAGTAGACATATCCATATCTACTCAAGTCTTCGGTAAAAGTAATGAAGTAGTGATAACCACCTCTAGCTTGGATAGTCATTGGACCACATACATCCGTATGTATAAGTCATAATACTTCACTTGCTCGTGTCCCTTTTCCCGTAAAAGGAGCACGAGTCATCTTGCCTAGAAGACAAGATTCGCATACGCCATAAGATTCGTAATCGAATGGTTTGATTACTTTAGATGAAACAAGTCTCTTTATGCGTCGTTCGTTTATGTGCCCTAAACGACAATGCCAAAGGTATGATTGATTAGGTTCACCTGTTTTGAGCTTCTTGTTTTCTACATGATAGACCTCTTTTGCAATATCTAGAACATAAATACCTCCAATAGAAATGGCGTCGCCATAAACCATTTCATTTAAAGAAAAAGTACAACGATTGTTCTTAATACAAAATGAAAACCCTTCCATGTCTAACACGGAAATGGAGATAATGTTCTTGGTAAGAGTTGGTATTTAATAACAATTATTTAAATACAAATCTAAACCATTAGGAAAAAGAAGAACGTAGGTGCCCACGGAAACTGCGGCTACCTTAGCTCCATTTCCCATGCGCAGGTCCACGTCACCCTTGGCTAGTGCTTGCGCGTCCTTCAGCCCCTGTACATGATTACAAAGGTGAGAAACACAACCGGTATCAAATACCCAAGAAGATGTACTAGCAAAGTTAATATCTATCTTATAGAGTGATTAAAGAATTTTACCTGACATTGTCACACAACCGTCATTCTTGTCTTTCAAGTATTTGGGGCAATTGCGTTTCCAATTCCCTTTGCCATTACAATAATAGCAATCCGCCTCCGCGTGTTTGTTGACTTTGGGCTTGGACTTATAAAAGACATTGCCCTTTCCCTTGCCGACCTTCTTGAAAAGAGTCTTACCCTTTCCTTAGTCCTTTTTCACCCCAAGGTTCATGTTCTTCATTTTCATTGAAAGAACGTCCTTGGGTTCACTCCCACTAGCCTCCATGTCCCTCTCCGCTTGGGTGAGGAGTGCATGGAGTTCATGGAAACTCTTTTTCATGCATGTTATAGTTCACCCTAAATTGGGTGAACTTTGGTGTGAGTGAATGAAGGATTTTACCCACCACTAATTGCTTCGGAATTTTGCACCCTAGACGCTTGAAGGTGTTCGCGTGCTCAACCATTTTGAGCACGTGTGGGCCAACTTTTTGGCCCCTTTGAAGCTTAGTGTCAAAGAATTTCGTAGCCGCCTCATATTGGAGAATTTGAGGGGCTTGTGAAAACATTGACTTTATCCTCGTGAATATCGCATATGCATCGAGAGATATCAATTGGAGTTTGAGTTTGGGTGAGATTGACCAAATCAAGACATTCTTGACGTCATTAGCAACCTTCAAATAAAGGTCATATTCGGCCCGAACCACCGCGGACGATCTAGGCGCGGGTTCGGTGGGGGGCTCTTCGACCAAGTAGCGAAGCACGTTATCGGATATCGCGGCGCTCTTGATCGTCGACTCCCATTCAACGAAGTTACTTCCGTCATCTTTTAGGACATACTTGTCCATGACGGATCTCAACCATGAGTTCTTACACAAGGTTGCGTTGTTTGATGAAGTTGACATTGTGTGAATATGGTTACTACAACAAAAAGAAATATATAAACATTCATTGTTAATTTACTTGAAAACCATTTTAACAAGTTTAGCATTTATATAATGACCTCTCACTAAATTATATAAATGATTCCAAGACCCATCTTTAAATAAAAATAGTCATCGCATGCTACCTTTATCTAGAAATGGTATGTCATTACTTGACTAATTCTACCCTTAGAGCTCTTGGTTGACGGATTTCAACTAAATCCATCTCTTAGTCCCAAGATAACGCTTATCTCGTTGAGTCCAATCAAATTTTAGATTGTGATCGTATCACCCTACTTACCCGAGGTAAAAAGGGACCCACGAGCGTGGTAGCCCTAATGAACACGGGATTCATAGGTGTTACTAATTGGTAAGGCTAATCTCAATTTTTTAAATATGTGAGAGATCTTGTCAATTTATTTATTAATTCCCTGTAAGTGAACTAAGTCGGTGAATTGTGAATAACGTTGAATTGACAATAACGGAAAAAATAAAATGCATGTGTAACGATTTTGGCATGAGCGGAAATAAAGCAAGCAACCAAGCAACGAAAAAATCCTAGTATGGCCTCCTAGCTAATCAAATTAACTAGATAATTACAAATTCGGAAACCAACTCCTTGGTCCCTTGCCTCTTCACTTGGAACGCTTTCCAAAAACGGCACCGTCTTGAGGGAGTCACCGGTCTTCATAAAAATAATTACAAATATACAAATTCCTATTATACATTTATTCTATAAAATGAAATTATGAATTATTACAAACCGGCGATACGAGATCGCAATAAAAATTACAACCAAACCATTACTCCCTTACATTACGGGTAATAACGATTAAAAATAACTAGGCCATTCTAGGTACAAAATTTGCATAAAATATTAAATAAATGACATTCATTCATTCAACCAAAAATAAAATAAATTGCTACAAAAATCATGCCAAAATCGCCCTAAACACATTCATGCTCATAGTAGCTCAATTTTACGGGATTTATTGATTTTTAACCATTAAAAATCAATATCAATATTTAAATCTCACTTAAATTCAAACTAATTAACTAAACTGTTTTAGAACTCAAAATTAGTCCCTACTAATTTTGTTGGTCATTAATTAGATCGATTTGATTACATTTGCTAAATATTACGGTTTAATCATAACAATTATGAAATAAACCCAAAATAAAATATAAACATCATAAAAATTTGAAAGAAAAAACTTTTTACATTCTGGAACATTTCCAGGAACTCCAAAAATAAAAAACAGTGAACAAATAACTTTGTATTTAATGGTATTATCAAATAAAAATCATTAAATATAGTAAAACAGTGAAAATTTTTTGAAATTTCACCAAGATGATCAACATCAGAATGTAAAATGTACCAAAAAATTTCATAACCAGAAAAGAACGTTTCAATTTTTTGAACATTATAATCTCATATTATCGACTTTTATCGTATAAAAATCAATAAACATGCAATACTTAATTAAAGGCACGAAATTTTACATACAATATGTAAGACATGCATGTGATATCATATTAAAATTTCAAGGCCAGAATCAACATGCAACTATTTTTTAGTTAACTTTTAACTCATAAAATGCATGTTAACTCGGTTTAAAAGCCAAAAATCAAAATAAATAGCAAATTAATCCCTAAAATCACGAAATTTGACCACAAACATTTTGAAGTCAGTAGGTATACATGAACCAAAACAATTTGTCAGAATCATATTTTAACTCAAATTTTTGATTTATTAGTTATCTTATAACTTTAATAAAAAATGTCCAAAATGAACATGCATGCTACAAGCTTGCTCTGATATCACATGAAAGTCCATAGACCTTAATTAGACTTCTCTAATTAGTTACTAAATTACTTGTTAATTTAGTATTTAATGATCTATATAACATGCATGCAAATATAAAGACATTTATATAAAAGAAGAAATTTCCTCACATTGATATGGAAATTAAATGGGCACAATAAGAACTCCTTCTTGTTGTTCTTGAGCTATAAATATGGATGAACAAGAACAATCTTCAAATTAGAAGACCTCCTTCAAGTTGCACCAAGATGATACCAAATAATATACCCTTACTATTAACTAGATAATAAGATAGATATTATGCTACTAATATTAGTATATATTACTACACTAGTAATACTTAGGAAATATTAGTATTATGAGAGTTTTAGTGAGAAGATGAGTTTTAGAGAGAAGTGTGAATTAAACACAAAATGAAGTAGTGCAAAAATGAACAACTATTGTTCATTATAAAGCCAGGCCGGACCATACCATCCAAATATGGCCTCTTATTTTGTTAATTTATTCACATGAAATAAGGTGCATTGTAGGAAATGTTAGAATGATTAAAGTATTTATGTAACACCCGCAAATGTACCCTATTTTTATAGTAAAAATATTATACGGATACTTTTCAGCGAATTTTAGTTTTAGACTAGAATTTGATTTCCCGTGTCTAATTTAGAATTTCCGAGTTCGTATTTGGCCTTTACGCGAGTTTTCGAGTAAGTTACGTCTTAAGACGTTTTTGGGCTTTTCTCATGATTTTTCCACTTACTCCTTCATATACTCCCTCACAACCCTAACTCCCTCATTCAATCTTCTTCTTCTTCCTCACCAAGAAACCCCAAATCCCTAGCCTCCATATTTGATCCATCTTAGAATCGTCACTACTCATTCATTTCTCGCTCAAATTCACTAAGGTTCGTCTTATTCGTTCCCTCTCATCTTCCTCTATCCGTATTGGTAATAAAATTACCGTCTTTCTCACTTTTCAATTTATCCGTCTTTCTCAAAGGTGAATTATATTCATCTTTTGTCGTCTTTGTTTAGGTGGAGACCTTCAAGAACCCGATAAGGATTTCTATCTAGTGGAGGAAGACTTAGAAATCGATTAAAGACGCATAAAGGTAACGGTGAAGGGTTACTCGATATCATTTACCTGTTTTATGTGTTTTCTATGTTAGAAATCGTTTTTAGAATAAGGTTAGTAATCTTAGGAATTGTGTTGTTGATGATGATTGTTGTTAATTGATAATTGATATGAGAATTGATGATTTGTAATGATAGATGATGTTGTGTTATGCCTAAGTGAAATTGTGAAATTCGTGTTTTCCTGCCCGAGACAAGACGCTGGCAGCGTCCATTGACGCTGGCAGCGTCGTGGGGCGATGGCAGCGTTGCTTGCTGCCAGTTTCCCAAGTCGACTGCAGTTTTCCTGCACTGACCCATTTTCGTAAAATGATCATATCTCCTTTGTTACTTGCTTGTTTTGGGCTTGTGACATCCCGTTGGAACCGTAAAAGGATAAGCTATCACCTCCATTTGGAATTTCTGCATTTGGATGTCTAGAACTCTAGTTATGACCGTTTGAAGTGGACCCTTGTTTTTGTTGGTTTCCAAACAACGTTGTTTTGGAGAGGGGATCTATGTTTCTTATTTATGGTGCTTCATAAACTTGTTCTAATGCTTATTTATCATGTATTGACTCATTTTTATCATAGTTAAATGTATATAATTCCCTAATCTCATGTTTTGTGACGGTTTTTAGTATGTCCCACTTTGAGTCGATTTTTACACAAGTTACGGTTTGAGTACTAATTTCCTATGTGCTTTGTACTCTCATTCCCTTGGCTACCTCCACGTTCGTAAGGCTGGAATGTTGGAACGAGAATGTATCCTTACTGCTTAATTGCATGTGTTAGTGGGCATACGACGACGTTGTTGGGAGGCGAACGCTTTGCGTTGATCGACCCGGCCGTCAAATGTTGTGTACTTGCGAGGTGGTGTTATTTGCATGTAGCGTACCGCTTGTTATGAGGCTTGTGCTCTTTTACGCCTCTTTCGTGAATTATCGACCGAATTTGGGGTACTCGGCGTCTATGATTGACCGAGTCTTGGATGCGAAACGTTTATCGCATGTCGAATCGGAACATGATTTATTCCGAGAGTATGGCCAGGTTTAGACTAGGACCGTATTATTATC
>JAIUZE010027767.1:0-16760 GCA_022085475.1 Heliosperma pusillum | reverse complement strand
GACTTTTCCGACTTTAGTCGATTTTGACTTTCGTTGCCTTTTCCCGATCGCCTTTACAAGTTTGAAGACCGAAATTTTATTTTAAAAAAACCAATTATATTTTTGATTTATTTTTATTTATATTTATTATGATTTATCATAATTTAATATAATTAATTTGAATTTATTTGGAATTTAAAGAATAACTTTTACGGTTTTTAAACGAACGTCATTTAACTATTCCCGACGCATCGTAAAGCGCGCAACAAAATCGAAACTCGACTTTGGCATGAGTCACGCGGCCATGTCATCATTTTCCACTCACGATGGGATATTTTAATTGATTCGATTAAAATAATACAAATATTTTAGATATTTGTTACTTTATCGATCCGTCAACGGAGATTACGCAAAACGAGCAAAAAACAGACCCGAATCACCTCAAACCACACGGCTCCTTAAAGTCCTCTAATAGCCTTGATATTTTGATTACTTTTGATTACAATATCATAATATCTAGATCACTATTCGCTTTATCTATCAATTAACGAAAATTACGCAAAACGCTCGAAATCAGACCCGACAATCACAATTCCACACGGCACACTTACCCACTCTTAAGCCTTGATATTTTCATTATTTTTCATTTTAATATCATAATATCTTGATATTAACTTTATCGTAAATTATATTTAATCATTTACCGTAAAATAATTATTTAACGCGAGTCAATTACGTAACAACAATTTCAAAACTCGACATCTTTATTTGGCCTATATTACACGGCTCAACCCACTCTCCACTCACCAACAACTTTTCATTTTTACAACAACTCAAATAAAGATCAAAACATAACTTTATTTAATCGTTCTTCGTGTTCTTCGTCGTTCATCAATCGTTCTTCATCGTTCTTGAGCAAAACCTTTATAAAATCTTCGTTTCTTAATTAAATCCATCCTAATTTAGATTTCTAGGATCTCCTCTTCGCTCTCCATCTTCTAGTACGGTTTATTTTCAATTCCGTCAAGATCATTTTCAACATTTAATTATGGAAAATTAAGTTTAAGTTCTACTAATTGTTTTTCTTGTTATTTCTTATAGGGGAAGAGTTTGAAGACGAATTTGGAGACTCTTATATTTTGGGTGAAGACTAGTAGAAGGGTTTCTTAATTATTACTTCTTATATTTTGTGTGCTAAGTGGTTTGCTAGCTAAGGTAACCATTCCGATTTACTCGACGAATAAATGTCACATAGCCTTTAGGTTTTAGTTTATGTTCATGTTATGGTTATTTAGGATTTGAGTTAGTAATATAGCCTTTAGTGTTATTTATTTGGATTTTGGTTCATCTTTATTTTTGGTTCATGTTTTTATGATTTATGGATTTTTAGTTAGTAATATGTTAAGTAGTAATTATTATGTTGTTTTATGATTTTTATGTTGTATGGAATTTTTGTGATGTTTGATGATTTTTGATGATTTTATGTTGTATGAATTTTATGATGTTTTATGATTATTGATGATTTTTAAGTTGTAGGAAATTTTTATGATGATTTAAGTGTTCTTGATGATTTTTAAGTTGTAGGAAATTTTTATGATGATTTAAGTGTTCTTGATGATTTTTAAGTTGTAGGAAATTTTTATGATGATTTAGTGTTCTTGAAGAATTTTAATGATTTTACTAAGTTATGATTTTTTATGTTGTTTATGAAATTTTAACAACTTTAGTGTTCTTGAAGAATTTTAATGATTTTTTTACTAAGTTATGATTTTTTATGTTGTTTTAGTGTTCTTGACAAATTTTGATGATTTTTAATAATAATGATTTTTGTAAGGATGGATGTTAAAATGGTTGTTTGATGATTAAAACAAGTTGGAATTGATTTTGGTGTTGTTTGATGATGGAACCGTGGGAGAGGGCAAGAACCGGGTCCAAACCAGACCGGTCCAGGCCGGTTCAGACCCGGTCTGGGTTGGTCAAGGTGGGTCCGGGTTTTGGTCTTTGGGTTGTGTCGATGTTTGATTGATTGGTTGTTGTTTTGACGGGTTTTAAATACGTTAAAGCATGCGGGAATTATTAGGAAACGGTTTTAATGAAAGTTGTAAAAATCTGCCATTTTTCAGCCAAAACAGCCGTGGGGCCCAAAACAGGCCCATGTGGGTCCGGCCCAATTCAGCCCGTGGGTCCCACCTTGGAACTCGTGTCGATTTTTGAGTTATCGTCATTTTATCGTGTTTTGTAATATTTAGCAAGTGGGAAATATTAATAAGCAAAATATTTAATTAAAAAGGTTTTTCATAAAATTATTATTTCTCACATGTTAGAAATTATAATACGAGATTAGTTTACGTTGAAATCATTTAAGTCAAGCGGGTTTTGGGTATAATATGATATTTCACATGTTAGAAGTAGTAATAAAATAACATGTAATGAATATGTTGATTTTATGTCTATGTGATAAGACTCTGTTTCTAGCCGGTTTGATCCAACGGGTTTGGTCAAACTAAGATCTAGTCAGCCCCGATTTGACTGATGACCCGTCGCGGGACTCGGGTCGGGGATTTGTCTTCATGTATGGTTGTATTTAATTCATGAATTAGCCTTAGTAGATATGAGGCGATATGTTAATTGATTATTATGGATATGCAATTAGTCACATGATAGGATGTTTTTCCTGTGACTGTTTAATTATATGGTTGGTGTCGTGTTGACTAAGTACCCATAGAGAATTATAATGATATGGCATGTTAAGTCGTATCTTGACCATGTTTTAAAGGTAACCTCTGAGTTAAGATATTAGTTTTGGTTCGGCCATTGTAATTCTAAATGAGTATCTTGGACCATGACATTGATAGGTCCGTACTTTCTTTAACGAGTATATAGTTCATGGTTAATAGCTTTTGTGTCCCGGATTGGTGGGGTTATATCCAAGTCGGGGCATGGTTACCTAATCCACTTTGGGGATGGAGCCAGCTTAAGTACTAGCCATCTCTGCTTAGGGGGTCGCCTAGTAGAGTTTCTTGTGTACTTCTGGTCACGAGACGGGGAATGGAATAGCTGTTGTCGCTAGTTCTGATCAGTCTAGGACTAGGATGTTTTCCTACCTTGTGGTATAGCCTCGAGTTACAGAAGTCGACTATTGACTGTACTAAGAACTTATGCCTGTTTGTAGAAGTATTGGTCTTTCATGGTTGTATGATTCTATGAGTTTTAGAAGGTGAGATGCAAGCCGGCTAAGATTGATAGAGTTTGGATTACCGATTGTTAACTGATTCACATGATTACGTGTTGATTAGGGTTTGAGTGTATCATGGCCATGTTTCTGAGAGGAACCTCTGAGCTAGCATACCAGCTCCCTACCTCGAGTCATAGTTTATTATCGGTTTCACATGATAGCTTTATCATATGATGGTTATATCGTTAGTTAACTGTTTCATAAACAGGAAAACCATAGCATAATATGTTAAGGTTTTGTTATTTTCTATATAATTGACTTTTAGGTTTTTGCATGTTTCATTTTAAACTCGAACATTTAGTGGATGGAGACCTCGGAGTTACTCCCCACTGACTGTGGCTTCCGTGTTTATATTTAATGCGGTCGAACAGGTGGTGAATGCATACATTGGGTACATTGACGAGCTAGCGAGCGAAGTATTACATTGGACCTATATTCGGTTCTTAGATTGTATATTATTATACACTCTTTCATTTCCGTATTTATACGGGAGATATGTCTCCCGTCTTGTATATTTCTTTTGTAGAATATTATTTCCGTTTTGTAATGACTTTTTTTTATTTATGACACCCTTGGTTATGTATTTAAATTATTTTTTCTTTCCGTAAATTTGAGGGTGTCACAGCTGTGATACGGCTATTTAAGAAGATCATATTTCCACGTTTTGGTGTACCCAGAGCCGTGATTAGTGATCGAGGAACTCATTTTGGAGAAAAGCAGTTAGATACTCTGCTTGCTAAATATGGTGTGTATCATAGACGAGGATTAGCCTACCATCCTCAGACCAGCGGTCAAGTAGAAGTCTCAAATAGAGAGTTGAAAACAATTCCTCAGAAAGTAGTCTCAAGATCTAGAACTGATTGGAGTAATAAGCTCGATGACACCTTGTGGGCTTATCGTACAGCTTTCAAAACCCCGATTGGAACATCTCCTTATCGATTGGTTTATGGAAAGGCATGTCATCTTTCTGTCGAGTTAGAGTATAAAGCTTACTGGGCTATCAAAGAACTCAACTTAGACACTAAGCTTAGCGCTGATAGACGACTCTTGCAACTCAATGAGCTAGAGGAATTTCGTTTGCAAGCTTATGAGAATTCTAGGATCTATAAGGAGAAAACGAAGCGTTGGCACGACAAGAGGATAATTAAGAAAGAATTTAATGTCGGTGACCAAGTACTTCTTTTCAACTCCCGTCTGAAAATCTTTCCAGGAAAACTTCGATCCCGATGGTCTGGACCATTCACTGTCACATATGTGAGCAAGTACGGCTATGTGGAACTAATGACTAGCAATGGTGAGAACTTCAAAGTTAATGGACACAGACTGAAACTCTACTATAGCAATTCTATCATCGGATGTTTAGATATTGTCTATACGGAGCGTCCATCCTCAACCCAATGATTCTAATGAAAAATTCGTCGAGCACGACGTTAAACAAGCGCTTCTCGGGAGGCAACCCGTGTTTTCCCTTTTTGCAGTTTTATTTTTTTTGTTTTTTCCTTTTACGTTGTTTTGTTAGATTTCTTTGCAGATGAAAGAGTTTTTGAAGAATCTCTGACGACCTTCCTTGTCAAAAGTCCAAAAGACTAGCTTGGGGGAGTCCGCACTGACTAGTAAGCTTCATTCTTCTTTCATTTTTCCTTTCTTCCCATTAAGCATCTTATTGCATATTTGGCTTTTGTGCTCACATTGAGGACAATGCGATGTTTAGCTTGGGGGAGGGATTGCATTTTCCCATTTTTGCATTTTCGTTATATTTTTCATATTTTGAATAAAAGAAAGAGAAGATTTTTGAGAAAATTTAACAATTTTTGAACACAATTGAATGCTTTTCATGCTTTGCTTGCTTGTTTACTGTACTATCATGTTACATTTCCCAAACTTAGAGCTTTCAAAAGATAATGATTCAATATTTATTGAATTTTGCATACATGGGGAAGTCTTGTACACAGTAGGCATGGAATGAAACTATAGATGAGTACGCTTGATCTTGACATTTGGCAAGTTACATATATTGTAAGGTAGAACCTCCTTAGGCTGGTACATCTATACCCAGTCTCATCTAGGTGTGTGTAGTTCTCCTTGTGATATGTGTCATGTCAAAACGCATAAGTATGGTTCTCATTTCATTTCTATAAGCATTGCATTCATGATTCACTAAGATTTGAAGCCTTTTTCACTTTAATTTGCCCTTCAAAAATTAGCCCCTTCTTACAAGTGCTTTACAAAATAATAGCTACAGATAAAAACTGCCTACCTTTCGAGCTAGTAGCTAGACTATGGTGTATGGGTGCTCTTTTGAGAAGATTTGTTCTTATCTGTCAAAGTGAATTTGGAAGAACGAAAAAGTTCAAGAAGTGAAGTTGTGTTCAGAAAAAGAAAAAAGAAAAAAAAAGAAGAAAAATAGAAAAATCAAAGAAAAAGAAAGAAAAAGAAATAAGAAAAGAAGTTATGAGTATCTCCAAAAAAAAAAAAAATGTCAAATGATTAGAAGCAGTTTACCCTTGTGTTTCGTGTGTAATAAGCCAATCTGTTCACTCTGGCTTCATCGATCGTTTTGTGGGAAATAACCGAAAGTTTGGATTGAGTATTCATTTATTATTGGTCAGTTGCTAGCTCACTCTAACTTTCACATGACCATAACTATTTGTCCACCTTTCACCCATTTCCCAAAGCCTTCTTCTCATTTTTCGGCTTCTTTTCTATGTGCATTGTGATCTTTGACTTGTGTTTTGAATTGTTTACCATATTAGGCTGCGGACACATTTTCATGAGTCGTAGATAGGTGAGTGTCTCAAAAACATTTACACATAAAGAAATCACCTTTTTGCATACATTGAGTGTTCGAGTGTACCGTGAGAGTCCATTTGTCAAAAGATCATGCAAGAGCCGAAAATCTGTTGAGAAATTCTTTGTGCTACGCTGTTATGTAAATCTCAGCCATGTTTATGTATCATTCTTGCCCACGTTGCTTTTGGGTTATGATTCATTATGTTTCCAAAGCTTTATGTTGAGATTTGTTTCCTGATGGTGTAGTAGCCAATGCTTGCAACCTTGTCCTGGTATTGTTTGTTATGTTTGCTTGAGGACAAGCAAAGGTTTAGCTTGGGGGAGTTTGATACGTGAATATTTGTATGATTTTAACCCCCACTTTAGCTCGGTTTTGTTTGTCATTTGTGCTTTGTTAAGCCATTTTATGAGCTAATATCGTCTTCTAGGCGAATTCCTATGTTCTAACTTGTTTTGTAGGGAAAGTGACGTTTCTACGCCCTTTTTCTATATTTCCGAGCATTTGCCTAGAACCCGACGATTTGAAGATGCAAGCTTGACCGTGTGTAAGGCATTTCGAGAAGGTTCACTAACTTAAGGGAGAGAAGAAGCAAAGACGGTTTTGTAGTTGTCGGAAGACCAATCAATTAGACGGGAGAATTCATCGCTTTACATCATATCCAAGCAACAAACCCGATTGTAGAGTCAAGGGGGATGTTGTAAGTCAAGTCAAAGCGAAGGAAGTTGAAGAGTTAGTCAAGAGCTTCCAGAAGACGACTTACCCGATCGGGTAAGTGGTGTACCCGATCGGGTATTCCTGCTGCTCCAAGCATTGCGGCTCCTTCATCCTATTTTTGACCTATGTATTTATTGCCCGACCTCTTCTCCACGAAACCCTAATACTATAAATAGATGCTCAAGGATCATACACTTATGAATCATATATACATCCATCATATACATTTTCTTACACAATCTTGTCTTATATTTCTTTTTAGCTTTAGTCTTTCTAGTTTAGATTCTCTTCTATTTTTGTCTTTTGTTCTAGTTTACTTTCGTCTATTTTTTTATCAAAACATTAGCTTAGTTCAAATTGAATTTCAATCTCTTGCATCTACTTCGTTGGGTTCAAAAGTTGTAATTCAAGGTACGGTATTTCTATGCGAGGGATTTCTATTATTGTTATCGCTTTCAACGTTGATCGTCACCTAGGTATTCCTAATTGATCCCTTGCTTAATGTTCTTTATTCCTTTCCATATGATTGTCATTTTCTATTCATATCATTTAGATTCATTTTCATATTGTTATAATTGCAGTTTCATTTCTTAGATTGTCATATAGCGTCGTTATTATCGCCACATAGAGAGTCTAAATTATTGTCAAAATCACTTAAATATGCTTATCTTAACTTTCATTGTTAATATCAACACAACCATGAGTGAGTAGTCACCTTTCTAGGGTGTAGGGTAGCCACGTTAGATTGATTAAAATATGATAATTGGATAAAGGAAATTGTGCTTTTAAAACATTGTGTCTATGCATGTTTGGACTTTAACGATAGTTGACGATTCTTGATCACAATCATTGACTAGTATGGAATTCTTTTCCAAGGTAGATATACAGGAATTGAATAGACAAAGCGTGACATGGTGGATTAAGACCTAGTAAATCGCACTAAAAGCCTGCTAGACCATCTGATCTATGATTGAAATGAACACACCATTCTTACGAACGCTCAATGAATTATTTGCATATCCTAAATCCAATTTCATCAATACATCAATCTACATGTGTGAACCTACTTTCCTAGATGCTTCTCATTATTGTTAATTTATTATCTGCTTTATCGTTTGCATTTCAGTTTGTTTTGTTTTTATTTATGTCCTTTATTAGTTTAGACATCACAAAATCCAAAACCCAGAAAATCATTAGATAAAACTCAATTGTGAGACACGATTCACAATCCATAGGAAACACCATCTCCCTGAGGATCGACCCCTACTTCCCTAATTACATTAATTTGTTATTAGCCTATTCTGGGTAATTTATCTTTGCATCAGGCTTGCGACAGGCCTGATCAGTTCCTAGCCACCTGCAATTCAAACCAAAGAGTGAAGATCATTTAGCATTAATTACAAACCCCAACGGTAGTTGAATATAAGAAAAGTGTCAAACAGAAACTTACCATACTGTTAGCTGCCTTGTAAGAAAGGTGGCTATCCGCTGCCCAAATGAGATGTCTACCATCCCATTTCTCAACCCAGTCAGGTGCCCCCACCAACTGGTGTCCACGTCGCCCAATGGTAATCCGCCTCGGAACCTCCTCCTCAACTGCCCCAGCCTCCTGAACTATCTCAGCTCGTATATCTTCTCCCGCGCATGAAGTATAAGGCTCAGGGTCGATGTTCATGGGATCTCTCCCGGACGTAGAAGGAATGTCACCTACATTTCAAAAATTTCAATCAACCCTCGGTGGTTCCAAACATTTCAAGACATTTTCAAGCACATTTTAAGACTTTTCGGGACACTTTTTAAGTCATTAAAGAAGTTTCTCGGTCATCTTTGGCCATTATTTCATAAAACCGACTACACATGTAGGGTAGGGTCAAGTCAAGTCTTACTCGAAGCCTAGTTAGGGATTTGAGTCGAAATTCCGAAAGCATTTTGCTTAAAAGTGTTTATGCCATGGAAAAAGTGTCCTGCAAAAGTCGACGCGAATCAAAAACCCGTCTTCATAGCAAGGTTGCCCATCACACAAGGGTCCCAAATATAAAATTTTGTCCCAAATGGTCAAGCCTAGGGCCGTTTTCAGAATGGTTTTTGGTTTAGTAGAGTGACCGTCACATTTCGTCAAAATTAAACAAAAACGTGAT
Source organism: Heliosperma pusillum (assembly GCA_022085475.1). Classification (NCBI taxonomy): domain Eukaryota; kingdom Viridiplantae; phylum Streptophyta; class Magnoliopsida; order Caryophyllales; family Caryophyllaceae; genus Heliosperma; species Heliosperma pusillum. The sequence goes on along the minus strand of JAIUZE010027767.1, from coordinate 7,903 downwards.
ACAAGTACATGGCTATGATCCTCATCACACCTAGCATTCATTCCTGAAGCCTATTTCTAGCATACAAATGGAATGGGACAAGAATCCCTAATATTCGAGCTATTTGGGGAAGAGAACCCTAAGTTTTCAATTAAAACCTAACTGATACAAGCGGTTAAGACGAGATTGGAAGGCATACCTCGATTAGTCATTATCAATGGGGCAATTTGATTAAAATTCCAGGAAAATTCGTCGAGTTTTGAAGGTTTTGTTCGAGTTTTTGTGTTCGAATGAAATGAATAAAACCTCGCTTGTTCGTGGTTTTACCCAGACATAGGAGAGCTCGGGAAGAAACGCTGACAAGGCTAAATTCACGTGTCGTTATTTTCGCTAATTAGCTATGGTCAAATAACAATTTATATCTCCTAAACAAATACAAACTATCTTAAATAAAGGTAGTAAATGATAAGAATAGGGTCGAACCCAAGAGAAGGCGGGATTAACTAAATTAACTAATCTAGACTTTTGCTAAAAACCAATTAACAAAACTAATTACTAACTAATTACTCTAATCACTAATTAAGACACTAATTAAGACACAAACTTAAATTAATTACAAACTATGATATTAAAAGTGACAAAAACATGTAGGATAACACATATGGAGAAAGTTTGATTTGAGAAATTGATTAACAAGTCTAAAAAAAAGCAACAAGTTCTTATGATTCAAATATTCAAATAAAAAGAAACTAACTTAGTGTAATTTTCCCAAGTTCCCAACAATTTGATCGGTTGTGTCGCAGTCCTGATACAAAATTAATTACCCACACTTAGGCTAACAACATAAGGAATGTAATTAGGGAAGTAGGGATCGATCCTCAGGGAGTACGTGTTAACTATGAATTGCTATGGGGTGATTTTCATTTAAGTTCGATTCATTTGTGGTGATTGTCTAAACTACTAGCATGAAATGAATTGACAAGTATGTAATGACGATATTTAAATGACGAGTATGGAATTGCAATAAAAATAAATCTAATCTAATTGACGGAAAGAAAAGTGACAATAATTTAAATCTAACTAAGAACGATAATTAAAATGACAATATTGAAAAGCTATCTAACTAAACTAATAAACTAGCAAATGACAATAAAGTAAACTATCTAAGAACGGTAATGAAATGACGGTAAAATAAACTAACTAAAACGATAAAATAAACTATCTAATCAAATTGATATAAAGAAAGAGAAATTCATGTCAAATGATTTAAAAGTTTTATTGATACCAACATTAGAATTACTACGATTGTCTAAGCCTTGTAGCGGTATATTCCTCTCGGATTCGTATCGACTTTTTAATGGGTCCTAACGTCCTCTCAGCCTAGTTAGGTCACTAAACCCCTATTGGTAGTCCTAATTCCCTTCCCAACTCTCATTTCTAAGACGGAAATTGACTAATACAAATAATTGTTTGTGGCCACTAAACAAAGTTATAGAATTTGACACGACCAAAGGAAGAAACAAACTAGGTGGTTCTATTGGTATCGACTCTTCTTTTAATTCATTTTTACTAGCAAATCATTTCAATATTACAATTTTATTTATTTTATTTACACAATGATAATCATACAATGTTAAATCTAATTTTTGTGATTAAGTAAATTAAGAGGAAAATGATAAACAAAATTGAACTACGAATTAAAAGTGCTAAAATGATTAAGGTGATTATATTAGTAATCATTCTAATGATGAATTTTATGATTATATGATTAGGCAAAATGAAAGATGACATACTAAACGATAATTTGGTTTTAACTAGATTACTTTTACATGGATTTCCTACCAACAACAATATAAAAACAAGACTAATGAGATTATTGATGCGAGTCGTTATACACCAAAAATAAAAGCCTAAGTCTACTAACTAAAGAAGATAGCGAAAGTAGGGTCGATCTCTACAGGGAGGAAATTAACTAACTGTAATCTAACTCTGTCAGTCACAATCTGGGGGTTTTGATTTGGTTTTGAACGAAACTAAATAAGATTTAAGAGAAGAGAAATAAAGGTAGAGGTTAACACGAAATAAATCAGACAAAGGAAAAATATACTAGGATTCGGTCTACTGCAATAACGGCATCTACGGGTCAACTAAGTCAGTCAATCTATCAATGAGAAGGGCAATGGTTTTATCCTCTGGGTCTCAAACCACCCTAGGGTTTTCCTAATTAACTCTCGCCCTCTTAGGAGTCACCTATCAATTCTAAGCAAGCCTTTCCCTTCCAATCTCTCGATCCAGGTCGGGGTTAACTACCTAGCTAGCCTCCTGCGTGCACTCATTCGACTAACCTCAATTATATTGCTTAGATTGATTCTCAAATTCAAGATTAACTAAGTTACTCTATCCTATCATGCCTTTATTACAGTTTTCCTCATCCTAACATATAAGGGAATTAGCTACTCATACTATTAATGATGCTAGCAATAAAGACGATTGAATATATGACATTACACATGATATAATCGTAATTAACAAGCATAAAGAACAATAACGCAGCAATCAAGAAAGGTAAAACAGTAATTAAGACTAGAACAAAGATTAAGAATAAAGGAGAGAAAAGAGTTTACAATCTTAGCAAATCCGGCGTAAAGAACAAATCCGCGTCGATAATAAACACGAATGTAAACTTAAATATTAAGAAAGTTCAGAAACTAATGGTGAATGATAAGTGTCCGCTAAGTAGTCCCTCCTCCAATTAATGACGAACTAAGAGTCTTATATAATGCATAACACAAATTCTAACCTAATTAGTCTACGGACTTAAGGCCCGTGACAGATTTCACTCGATCGAGGGAAAATCCCCTTCGATCGAGGCCTTTATTCGAGGATATCAGTCGATCGAGGACTTCATCCTCTCGATCGACCAATTCTTCAACAGCTACCCCTCGATCGAGCAGATGACAGCTCGATCGAGGTCTTCTCTAGCAACAAATCCTCTCGATCGAGTAGAGAGTCACTCGATCGAGTCTTCTTCATCAGTACTCCCCTCGATCGACCAAAGATAAGATCGATCGAGGTCTTCTGGCCTAGCATATAGTGTTGGTCGTGGCATTGGACTTGATTGTGAGCGGTTTCACGCTTTCCTATGCAAGAGCTTCTATTCCGTTCCTTCCATTCTCCTAAATGTATGCAAAGTGGACTGTTTTGGTTCGGTTTCCGCTACTACGCAGCTTGTACCTACAAAATGGTAATGAAAGTACAAAGTAGCCAAATAGGGGCATATAGTGACGTAATATCACCTAAATGGCATAGAAATGCGTGCATAAATGGACTAAAAAGTCTATATAAAATACACGCATCAAACTTCCCCAAACCAAACCTTTGCTTGTCCTCAAGAAAACTAAATGCAGATATATGGAACTAAATGAACCTAGGGGAATGGAGTAAGTCTCAAAGCTAGCTACAAGTCAATGCTAAACCGTTTAATGCACTCATTCAATCGCTACAAAGCTTATTACGAAAGTGGACGAATTTATACAATCTTGAAAATAAATTAGACTTTCGACCCTACAAGACTCAACCAAATTCGGACTCTCACGGGTCACTCTTCTCTCAACAAGCAAATGGTAAGTAAATATGTATAAGAAAGAGAGAAGAAAATATAGTCATTCACCTAGACTACGACCGACACAACATGCATCGCTAACTAATATGAAAGATGATTCAAGCACCGTACACACGCATAACCACCGTTCAAGGACTATCACGTGCCGAACATTTGCAAAAATATGGATATGTGAGGCTAATTGGTAAGAAGGGGCAAAACAATTAATGGAAATGTGAGGGTAAATAGCAAAGCTAGTTCCTAACAAGACCGTAATAGAACTCGTTCCATTCTTCCAACTATCAAAAACTAAGCTCGATGCCTTAACATATCTAGGCATATACAACACAAATCCCATAAAACACCTCGACAAATAATAATAAGCATAGGAGGTGTAAATAACAAAAACTTCAGCCAATTATTTTTTCTCATAATATTTTTTTCATTTTTCATTTTCTTTCTTTTATTTTTTTTTCTTGGTTGATTGAGGGAAAAACCCCTCGATCGAGTGAAATAAGTCACTCGATCGAGATAACATACAGCGACATCTGCTCGATCGAGCTAAAAGCTGCTCGATCGAGGTACTATTCATCACTTCTCTTCGTTTTCTCGCAAATACCCACTCCAATCAATGAAAATGAGTCAAAAAAAGACACAACAGTAAAATATACCTCGACTGCTAAACTAGCTCGACAAAGGTAGGCTCAGTTTAGAATGTAGTTAAGGGCAACAGGCAGATATGGCTTTATGTGGAGTTAATGGGGTAAAATGAGGAAAAAGGGAGATGCAAATATTCTCAAAACACGTAATACCGACCACAAACCCAATGCGTGCAGGCAATAAGAAATCAAAGTTCATATAGAAGCAAATGAAACGAGATGTGGGGAGTAACTACTCTCATTCCTAGATGAACTAGTCATAAATGTTGAGTCAAGTCTAATAGTCAGGTTTAAATTCCAAGACAAAATTCAATAGTTCACTACTTCGATTTTACTAAGTAAGTCAAGAATGGTGCAAGGAATAGCATAAAATAGACTTGTAGTGTAATTGCATCACGAACTAGACTCCAATCCGACTCGACTATATGCAAAAATAAACGTGATATTTTTGATTTTTTCAAATTTTTCTAATTAACATGAATTGTAAACGTGAATGCAATACAAATACAAATGCAGACGCAAAAGGATGCAAAATACCTCCCCAAACCAAAACAGACAATGTCCTCATTGGCTATAGCACAACATCATATAAGGGAAAGGGAAACACAACGTAATTCATGTTCCTAAGGGATGAAATATATACAAAGAATGGAAAAAATAAACAGAAAAACTCACAAAAAACAACAGCTTCCCCAAACCAGCATCAAACTGGGGAGCTAACATCACCTCCTCCCAGCAGTCTCCTCCGTCTCCAATCCGCAGTTTACTCGATCGTTTTTAATTCCCCTCGATCGATTTGCATTTCACTCGATCGAGGTCTTTTTTCTTCCCCAAGTCTCTCGATCGAGTAACAATTTACTCGATCGAATGGTTTTCCAATTTGCACAGCCTTCGACTTTTAGCAAGTGATTTCCGCTTCTTTTTCCTGCAGAAACGATACCCAAAAAAATACCAAAAAAAAATTCTAACAGGAAAAGTAAATTGTTTATCTAAACTACGGATTATAACGTAACGTCTAATCTAAGTAAATAGTCTAATTGTCTAATTGTCTAACGAAAACGCAATAAATTGTAATTTACAAATTGCACGAGGTTGCAAACCCGGCTAATAACCAAATAGTTTTCTGACAAGGCCACCGTCAGGCCTTTGACTTGCGGAATTACCCTCAGCTGCGGTAATTTCCGACTTCTTTTTCCACACGTACGATCTTTTCTTGGAGTCTAGCTCTACTTTCGAATCACTCGAGTATGTGCGAACTCCTTTGTCCTTCTTGGACTTCTTCTTGAAACCATCACGCGAACATGGCTCTCCCTTCTTCAGCTCCAATGCTGCCGATCTATTATCTGTAAGACAACAAACAACGACGCGTTCCTCCAATTCGCTCCCAAGCTGGGGCGGAGGTGTTATGGTAGCAATAGGAATATCACAAACAGGAGGTATAGGCTCGATAGGAACCGAAGCTTTGTCATGCATAAACAAATCAGGTGTAAAGTCAGCTAAGGGAAGCGCGTGACATGGTGAAACAAGCATGGGACCTTTACTAGCACGAGACTGAGTGAAAACTAGGCTCTCCCCACCTATCTGGAAATTTAATGTCTGTAACCCGACATCAATAACCGCTTGCGCAGTATGCAAGAACGGTCTTCCCAAAATGATGGGAGTGTGAGAATCCTTAGGTATGTCCAATACTATGAAGTCGAACGGGATAAAGAATCTCCCTATTCGCACAGCTACATCCTCTATGACTCCTAAAGGTCGGGACAAGGTCCTCTCTGCCATTTGCACCGTCATGTTGGTACACTGAAGCTTGGTGAAGCCTAACCGTTTAGCTAAAGACAAAGGTAAGACGCTAACACTAGCTCCTGGGTCACATAATGCATTATATATAAGATAGGTACCTATATGACACGGTATGGAAAAGCTACCTGGGTCGGACAGTTTAGGTGGGCATTTGTTCTGGAGGAACGCGGAGCATTCCTCAGTCAAAGCTACAGTCTCTACAGTATCGACTGACCTCTTACGCAAAAGAGTTTCATGCATAAATTTCAAGTAAGAGGGTATCTTTAATAAGAGGTCTTCAAATGGAACATTCACCTTAAGATCGCGTACAATGTCAGCGAAGCGAACAAATTCTTTCTCGACCTTAGCCTTCTTCAACATACCGGGAAACGGAACTGGAACGTCAGGTGGTCCACGTTGCGTATCCTTGACAATCGCGTTGTTAATCATCCACTTGCTTAACCCCTTCGATCGAGCTTCTCGCTCATTAGGACCCATCGATCGAGTATCGATGTCACTCGATCGATTATTCTTGGAACTCAAACTGCTCGATCGAGCAGCATCATCAGTCAAAGTGCTCGATCGATGAATTGAACCTTCTCGATCGAGCTTCTGTCTTTCTGATTCACTCGATCGAGGGACAGAAACCTCTCGATCGAGTGAATTTCCCTTCAAATCAATGGATCGACTAGAATAAACTCCTCGATCGATCACAATATCAGCATCAGCCTTCAAAACATTGGAAAGCGCACCAGAGATATCAGCAACGGTACCAGCAGGACTGTCATAAGCGAGACCGCTTCGCAGAGTGATCATGTTCAGTGTCTTCTTGTTCTTATCGGTCTGGGACGGTAACTGGCCAGGTTGCCTAATCGATCTAGCTCCCGCTAACTGAGAAATCTGCGACTCCAAGAGTTTAATGGTAGCATTCGTTGCTTGATCAGACTTGCTCAATTGGGTAGCTAAAGCTTGAATCATCGACTTTAGCTCTCCAACTTCTGAAATTCCTCCAAATGAGGAACTAGCTTGTTGTGAAGACTGGATTTTTTGGAATCCTTGCTTATTCGGCGGTTGATAAGTCGGCTGTTGTGGTGGAGTAGTAGGATTTAGGACATTCTGGCTCGTCCATCTCAAATTGGGATAGATATTCCCCTGATTATAGTAACCACCCCCTTGACGATATTGTTGAAAGGAACAAACTTGCTCCTTTTCTGCAAGACAATCTACAGCCGTGTGACCAGTTTCGCCACACCTTTCACAAGTGATCACTTCATTTCGCTGCAGCAAATGAACCGTCTGCTGGTTATCTGCAGCCTACTTCTCTCATTTGTCAAGTCTGGCATTCAGTTTATCAAATTTAGCATCCAGACCGTCAGAATCAACACTAGCTACTGTCCGTGTACCACTTCGCGGATTACCATATTCAGCACAGTGGGTTGCCATCTCCTCGATCAATTTCCAACCCTTATCATCATCTATCTCCTTCTGGAATCTCCCGTTCGATGCGGCATCTAAGATAGCTCGATGATCATCATACAACCCGTTGTAAAACTGATTACATAGAAACCACTTTTCGAACCCATGGTGAGGAACAGACCTCACTAGCGTCTTAAATCGATCCCAGGACTCATAGAGATTTTCATGGACTGTCTACTTGAAATTTGTAATCTGACCCCTCAAAGCATTCGTCCTCTGTGGTGAAAAATACTTCTTGTAGAAGGCCAGTGTGACAACCCTCGCGAATGCGGAAATATAAAACAAACAAGCATGTGAATTATATAGCGGAAATATGAAGTTTTAAAAACTTTTATACATGCAAGGAAAGAATACGAGGAGTGTCAAAGATTACAAACTAAAGTACGAATTATACTACATCAAGAGACGA
>JAIUZE010027765.1:0-22779 GCA_022085475.1 Heliosperma pusillum | reverse complement strand
GTATGTCCATGATTAAAATATTCAAACTGTATGAAATAATTTTTCATGCATTTTTTGGTTGGTTGGTTTAAGGCGATATGATGCAATTTATCTATCATGTGAATAAGCAACGAGAATGGAAAAATAAACGCAAATAAAACACCTAGTGTGGCGCTAACTACCAAAATGAACAAAATACAAGTTGGAATCCACCCTTGGACCCGAGAAGCTTGTCTTGATGTTCCATCTTGGTCCATATATCGGGAGTGAGCCATCCGATCTCCATCTTGAATCTTCTCAAAATACATTTTAAAATTACAAATGTAAACCTATTTACATTCTAATTCAAAATGATTCCAAAAATTAAAATTACAAAGGGGAGATACGAGATCTCAAAATACAACCAAGACTATGTTTCCATCATTACGAAAACATAATCTACTAAGGCTACACTAGTAAATTACAACTGATTGTACAAAAATGCGTAAAATTAAACCATTCAAACAACATTCAACATTATAAAAGCATCAACTAAAAATTAATCATACAAAACATAATGCATAAATTATGTTGATTAATTATCCAAACCACCATTAAATCATGTGACAATTCCGTAATTCATCACGAGATTTCAATCAAAATCCAATGAAATTCATAATTAATATGAATTACAACAACATTATTTTAAACCTTTTTAAAATAACATAACAACATTGTGAACTTTTTCACAAAAACAATCATACATAATCCTTATAATGTACAAAACAAAAATTGGTTTAAACAAAAAAAAACAAATTTTTTTTTTTTTTAAAATATTACTGTTCACGTATGAACAGTAGCAGGTACCAATTTTTTTTCTTTTCTTTTTCTCGGTTTATTCAAAAACCGAAAACCCTTTTTTTTTCTTCACAAAAACGCTGTTGCTGCCACTTAAAAAAAAACAGAATTTTTTTTTTTTTATTCTTTGAACAGTACATTTGGCAGCAAAAAAAAATAATCAAATTAAACGGTTTTAATTCGATCATGCTTATATTAACTAGATCGGTACAAACAAACAATATCTAATCGATATTAAACATTGATACAAACTAGATGATTCAAATTAACCTTTTAACATGAATATCTAGATCATTTTATACCGAAAATATAAAGCAAAAAGATGTTCATTAACATTCATATCAAATTCCATTTACGTTTTAATTCAATCATTGTTCAATCAAAACATCTACAAATTCATATATTATTATCTCAACCTTTTAAAATAACAATATTTGAATCAAAATGGAACACCCAAAAAAAAATAAAACACACGGCATAAAAAAAATTTTTGCCGAAATGAAATTTTTTTTTTTTAAAAATATTATACAAATTCAAAATTTACGAAAATCATATAAACAATTTCATAGCCCTATGGCTCTGATACCACTTGTGGAAAAATATCCGTATACTTCCCTTTAAATCATTCAGGATTATAATGAAATTATGATTATATGATTAATAGTCATAAACGAAAATGCATAATAAGCGAGAGATTAGAAATAACCTTTAGTCCTTGCTTTAATGGCCTAAGAACAATATCAAAATGATGATATCTCCTAAGCGTAGCACCCAAGATAGAATGAGAAATGCCCTTGAATTTGCTAGAATGTTTTTGTGAAAAGTTACTGTTAACTTTTTTAATTTTGTGATGTGTGAATGATGGAGGCACAAGTGAGAATGAATTAGGGTTAAAAGGAAAGACCTAAATTTTCTCCCTTCTCTTCATTTCTCACGGCCCAAATTAGGTTATATGGGGAGATATTTTCTCCTCTAATTAACCACTAATGGACCGAAAATTCCAGAGTGAATCTGGACTTTATTTCGGTTAAATTCGCTTTAATATATAATGTGTATTATTATTATAAATGTCATTTGTGTTGTCATGTATTAATATGTCCATACAACATTTTGTAGTGGATATATTAATACCGGTCTGACAACATCTAATATGACACTCGTATAATATATACGTTAATTATAATTATCCGTATAATTATAATTTGCTAATTCAATATAACATTTTATATTCAATTTACGAATTAACATTTTAATTCGCATAAGCTTACATTATATATATGCTAATTAAATACAACAGTTTATATTTAATTACGAATTACTTTTAATTCGTCTCAGTCTCATCATCACATTGACTAACCTTTTAGTCAAATACACTGACTAACCTTTTAGTCATATAATAGGGCATCAATATGATTATTTTCTCAAATAATCACATCTCTCAAACACATCCTCTAGGTGTGACTTTTAGGGACCAGTTGATCACCGCCATCTGTATGACAAAAACGTCAAACTTATCTAGCAAGCCAACCGTTATTGATAAACGTTAATCAACTGATTATAATACAAAGTATACCCTGTGAACCTATAGAGATTTATTTATGTTATTGCACTAACTGTGGAGGACACTGGCTCCAACATGAGCCACCAATGCCAAAAGACAATGAGGAGGTGCTTGTTGAGTTGGAGGTTTCCCCTAATGCTAAGACAAATGATGTTATGCCCGAGAAGGTGGATGATCCTATTGTAGTTGAGCAAGTCAAAGATGTGGAGGATGCTCCTCTAAAGAAGGTTGTCGAGACAAAGGAGCCGGAAAAAGTCAAAGTGCCTTTCCCTCGTCGATTGGCAGAGCATCACAAGAACACCCAATTCGGTAAATTTATGGAAGTTGTGAAGAACCTCCAGGTAACTGTTCCTTTTACCGAATTAATCACTAAAATTCCGTCTTATACTAAGTTCATGAAAGACATTTTAACTAAGAAGAGGACTTTTGACGAAGTTGAAACTATAGCCTTCACCGCCGAGTGTAGTGTTCTTTTACAAAACAAGTCCCCTCCTAAGTTAAAAGATCCCGGTAGTTTTTCCATTCCATGCACAATTGGCACCTATCAAATTGATAAAGCTTTATGTGATTTAGGTGCTAGTGTAAGTGTCATTCCTTACTCTATTTGTGCTAAGCTTAGTATGGGAGTCTTGAAATGTACTAGTGTCACTTTGCAAATGGTGGATCGTTCTATAAAACGCCCTTTGGGAGTTTTGGAGGATGTTCCTGTCAAAGTTGGTAAATTCTTTATTCCAGTTGATTTTATTGTTTTTGACATGGTTCTTGACATGCCCGAGGAGGCCCAAATCCCAATTATTTTGGGTAGATCGTTTTTACATACTGTGGGTGCAATAATGGATGTCAAGAAAGGTAAAATCACTTTGGAAGTGGGTGACGATAAGGTCACATTTAACTTGAATAGTGCCATGAAGAGTCCCATGTTTGAAGAGTCTTGCTTTTCTATTGATGTTTTGGACATTGTCATAGATGACTCTATCTCTCGGTCTTTAGCTAAAGACCCTTTGGAGGCGCTCTTGGTATTAGAATCATTTGCAGGTGATGACGAGATTGGGAATGAGGAGGTGGATGCTTTGGAGCATGAGTTGGATGGAGAAGAGCTATCAATGGAGGAAAGCTCACACTTTGTCGATGATGAGACAATTTTGAAGGGGGAAGAATTTCAAATCGGTGATACGGTCTACCATGAGAATGCGATCGTTGGGATAATCAAGGGAGTTAGCATGAAAGCTTGAACCGACTCGAACTTCATACGTCGCTCGGGACGTTAAACTACCGCTTCTTGGGAGGCAATCCAAGATTTTATTTGCTTTCATTTTATTTTTCTTTATTTATCTTATTTTCCGTAATTTATCGTTTTTCGACTTAACTAGACTTGACGATGTTTCTTTTTGGTGATTTTTAGATGAAAATGAAGACAAGAAGAGTCGATAAGGAAATTCACGCATCCCCAAGCACAGAAACCCGTTCGGGGAAACTCGTTTTACAAATCACGAAAAAGTCAGGAACTTACAGAAGGCATTCCCCGATCGGGGTTCCCAGGCCCCGATCGGGATTTCAATCCCCAAGTCGTCTGTTTTGTATTCTGTTTAATACGAAAACAGAAATTACAGCATTTCTCTTGTTCGACAACTGGCGGTATACTCTATCTTTCTTCTTCATTTTTCTTCATTTAAATCCCAAGGAAACATCATTTCCTTCATAACTTTGGAGGATTCCCCCATCCCTATACTAGCTTGGGGCCGGGGAGGCTAGCTAGTCTAGTAAGTTATTTTTTTGCTTTGCACTTTAGTTTTATTTTTCTCACTCTCCATTAAATATTAACCTCTTGTCTTCCCTGTTTTGTGCTTTGAACCGTTTTTACGGTTAGCTTGGGTGTGTATACATGTTGGCACATTGAGGGCAATGTTGTGTTTAGCTTGGGGGGGATTGCATTTGCATTTTAGTTAGTAGTTGCATTTAGTTAGAAAATTTATAAAACTTTGAAATTTGTGTGCTTCATATGCTTTGCTTGCCTACTTTGGTCATGGTTTACATAGTTGTACCCATTTGTATATCCCAATTTTAATTTAATAGCTAATGATTCTCTATTATTTGACGGGATAATTGCATTCATGGGGATGTCTTGACATAGTAGGTGGAAGATGGAAATTGAACCTAATAAGCTTGATCTTGACTTTTGGTAAGCCACAAATTGGTAAGGTAGAGCCTCCTTAGACCGATACATCCATATTCGGTGTCTCTTAGGTGAGTGTAGGTCTCCTTATGGTTTGTGCTACATCAAATACGCACAAGTATGGTTTTAATTTCAGTTCTTCATTTCCGAGTTGTATTTCTCTATTGCGGTAATCCTAATTCTAGTTTTATGTTACGAATCATTTAGTTAATCGTAGCATTTAGTTAATCATAGTTTCATTGTTATCTACATTAGTTTTCATTCACTTAGTGTAGTATATTTTATTAACAAGTTGTTTTCATTTATATTTCATATTCATCATGTTTATTATATCAAATAGTATTAGTTTAATTATCAATATGAGTGAATAGTTTCATTTGTCTAGGGCTTAAGGAAGCCATACATAATTAGTAAGTTGTAAATGTTAAAATAAGGATGAACTAATATTGATAAATTGTTTCTATCACATGCTTGTATTATTTTGTTAATCTTTGTTATTTGGCCAATTGCATTGATTAAATTTGTTAATTCATTCTAAAAGGTGAGAGACACGGAATCGGATTAGACTAAGCATGTGTAGTAGGGCGACTCTAGTTATAACGAAAGTTCTCTAGGACTCGACCTAAGGTTGACACTAATATCGAGATATGGGTGTCTTTAGCCTAAACAATTAACAATATTAAGAATTCCTATATTTAACATGAGCATTTACGTATTTGCATGAGTGACCCGACTCCCCTAGACTCTTTTAATATTATTGATTTGCATCATAGTTAGCTAAGCATCAAACCAAACCAAACCGTTAAACCGACTTGATAGTAGTCCATTCATAGCATTTCATAACGAAATTCCCGTCTTCTTGAATTCAACCCCTCGTACTACATTTATTTGTGTCTAGGGAAATTTATCTTTGCATAAGTGTGCGATATATCCTATCAATCTCATATTATCTTTTGTTTATATTATAATCAATAAATTTGAAAACAATTTAATTTGAAAAAAATCTATCCACATTGCATTACAATGTTATTGAAGCAGGAGCTAGGGGAGCAACCTCATTTGACAATCCAGTTCAGACAACAACCAACAAACACACCCATATTCAGTCCAAGGCAGATCAAGTTCAAACAACTGAGTTTTCAAAAGCAACACAAGGTAACCATGCCCAAGCAACACACAGCCAAGCCATGACACCCTCAAAGGCTCATGATCAAGCAAAAACAACATCAACACAAGCCATGCCAACCAGAGTAACAAGGTCCCAAGTCAGCAACAACCATTGGAATTCCACAGACATCAATACCAGTTCCAGGCCACATATCTTACAGCAATTGTCCAAGCAAGGGCTCCAACTTCTTTTCCTATCTAGTTGAGGTCCTTAGCTACAAAAAAGTCTCGGATAAGTTTTCCCAATTGTCCTTGGAAGTTCGAGAAAAACAGCCCACAAGTTAGTCAGTCACTTTGAGAGCCAGGCAGGTTTCAAGACCAATGGATGAACAAAGGCATCTTACTTTTGTGTGACCTTTAGTAGTATTAATAAGGACGTTGGAAGGACCTTAGAAGTCCCTCTCAAGGTTCCATTTGAAGCACCAGACAGCCAAAACAACACCAAAGAAAACTGCTCAAACAATACCATTTCAGGAAAGGGACAAACTTGCTTTTTAGTTGCTTTTTCTGAAGTAGTTGCAGTCTGTTTTTGTTCGTCTTATTAGTAGAATTTTGTATCTGATTTGTTGTCATTTCAAGGATCATTCTAAACCCTTAGATGTAGTCTTATGTTGTATGGTGAAGATCTCTTGTAATGCTCTATATAAAGAGCCTTTTGCTTTGTAAGAAACTCAGAATGAATGAATGAAAAACAAAGAGTTCTTACTCTATTTCAGTTAACTTGTGCAATTCTTGGTTAAAACAAATCTCAACAAACTTGTGCTAGTCTTAGTTTGTTGGCCTAAGCTTAATTCATTCACTTGTGCTAGTCTTAGTGAGTGAGTTGAGTTTAGGACTCACTGTTCTTGAACTGTCTGTGCTAGTCTTGACAGCCCAAGTTCAGGGTTTCTATCCTTGGGTTTAAACATGAGAATTCACATCAACTTGTGCTTGACTTAGTTGTTGTTTATCCTCTACCCCATCCTTTACTTATTTGTTACAAAAAAACCAGAAAACTATCCCACAAAAATAGCCTTGTTTCATATGTTTTAATGCTGCAATTTTATAACAGTCCTTGGGTTGTTTCTTTGAATCTTGAGTCCTTTCCAAAACACCATTGACCCATAAGTTGGTGTTTCAAATTGGTCATCAGAGCTTAGGTTTATTTCTACTGTGAGTTCATTTAACCAAACTACAATCACAAATACAAAAATAGCCCAATGAGTGAAGAGAGATTGGCAGGAGTAGAAGCAAGGATGGAGGACCTGGCTGGGGTTGTAACCACCCTAACCAGAGCCCTGGATCAGGTAATAGGCAACCAGTTGTTTGCTGGAGGAAGAGGCAGAGGTCGTGGGAGAGGCCTAGGTCCACCAGGAGGCAGGGTTAGACCACATGAAGAGGAGGAACCTTCAGACTCAGATGAATCCACAAGAAGCAGAGCTTCAGGGCATGGCCTCACTGATAAACACCTCAAGGTAGACATTCCTGGGTTTTCTGGTAGCTTAAATCCTGATGATTTGTTAGAATGGCTTAGAGATATAGAGAGAGTCTTTGAATATAAAGGATACAATGATGCTAAAGCCTTTAAAGTAGCTATTCTGAAATTGAAAGGGTATGCTTCCCTGTGGTATGAAACCATGAAGAGTCTAAGAGCTAGGAAGGGTAAGGAACCCATCAAATCCTGTTCTAAGTTGAAGAAAAAAATGTTGAACAAGTTTGTTGCTAAGGATTATACCCAGGATTTGTTCATCAAGCTGTCTAAACTAAAACAAAATGAAAAATTTGTTGAGTCATATCTGAGAGAGTTTGAGCAGCTTACCCTTCAATGTGACATTACTGAGAAACTTGAACAAAGGATTGCTAGATTCCTAGAAGGTCTAAGCCCAGGCATTGCTAACAAGGTTAGGATGCAGCCCCTATGGTCCTTTGAGGATGTGGTTAACCTGTCCCTTAGGGTTGAGAAAATGGGGAAAGAGACAACCAAGCTCTTCACTAAACCTGCTATAACTAAACCTTATGCTGGGGTCATAATTGGGGAAGGTCCTAGGACTCCTATAACTGTTAATAGGAACCCCTTAGACAAGGGTAAGGCACCTGTAAGTCAGCAACCTACCCTCACTCCTTCAGAAGAAAAGAGAAAGTGTTATCAATGTCAAGGTTATGGCCACTTTAAGAGAGATTGTCCCTCAAGAAGAGCCTTGACAGCCGTGGAAGTCATGGAGTGGGAGAAGGAAGGCCTCATTGAGTATGAGCAGGAGGAGGGAACATGAGAACATGAAGAGGAAAGTGATGCCCCTTTCGTAGTAGCCCCACCAGACACTGGTCACAACCTTGTTCTGTGGAGGGTTATGCATTCTCAGCATCAACCTCTAGAAGAAGACCAGAGATCTCTAATCTTTAGGAGCAGGTGTACTATTCAAGGGAGGGTTTGCAATGTGATCATAGATGGGGGGGAGTTGTACCAATGTAGCCTCAGTTACCCTGGTTAACAAGCTTGGCTTGGAGACCAAACCCCACCCCAATCCTTACAAACTCAGATGGTTGAACAAGGGTGTTGAAGTAAGGGTTGATCAATAATGTTTAGTATCCTTCTCTATTGGAGGTACCTACAAGGATGAGGTGACTTGTGATGTAGTGCCTATGGATGCATGCCATTTACTGCTGGGCAGACCATGGGAGTTTGATAAAGATGCCCTGCATAAAGGGAAGAGTAATGTGTACACTTTTAAACATGGGAATCAAAGGATAGTCCTTACACCTTTGCCTCCAAACACTAGGGACTATGGTAGTCCTAGTACCAGTGGATCCAAGGAGGTTCTTTTCCTCACAGAAGCAGCCATGCTCAGGGAGGTAGAACAAGAACAACCTGTGTATTTTCTCTTGTCCAAACAGGTTAAGGAGCCAGTTGAGGTTCCCCCAGAGGTAAAGGAGCTGATTAATGAGCATGAGGACGTATTTATAGAAGAACTACCATCAGGACTTCCTCCCCTAAGGGGCATAGAGCACCAGATAGACCTCATTCCAGGTGCCATGCTACCTAACATGCCAGCATACAGGAGTGACCCCAAGTCCACCCAAGAGTTGCAGAGGCAGGTAGAGGAGCTAATGTCAAAGGGATTTGTCAGGGAATCTTTGAGTCCTTGTGTAGTGCCTGCCCTGCTAGTCCCTAAGAAGGATGGTTCATGGAGAATGTGTATTGACAGCAGGGCCATTAACAATATCACTGTCAAGTACAGGTTTCCCATCCCAAGGCTGGATGACATGTTGGATGAGTTAAGTGGAGCCAGTCTATTCTCCAAAATAGATCTTAGGCAAGGCTACCACCAGGTGAGAATCAGGGAGGGGGATGAATGGAAAACAACATTTAAAACCAAGCATGGGCTTTATGAATGGCTGGTGATGCCATTTGGTCTCTCCAATGCCCCTAGCACATTCATGAGACTTATGACTGAAGTCCTGAGGCCTTTCATAGGTCATTTCATTGTGGTGTACTTTGATGATATCCTGGTCTATAGCAAAGGTATTTCTGAACATCTGAATCATCTAAAGTTGTTGTTTTTGAAACTGAGGGAGCATAAGCTCTTTGGAAAAATGGAAAAGTGTACTTTCATGGCTGAGGAGGTTAAATTCTTGGGGTATGTCATCTCTGCCAAGGGCATATCTGTGGATCAGGAGAAGATTGCAGCCATTAAGTCTTGGCCTACTCCCAAGAACATCACTGAGGTTAGGGGTTTTCATGGCCTAGCCTCCTTCTATAGAAGGTTCATACAGGGATTCAGCACTATTATGGTGTCTGTAACAGAAGGGATGAAGAAGGGTGAGTTCAAGTGGACTGAACAGGCACAAGCAGCCTTTGAGCTCATCAAGAAGAAGCTTTGTGAGGCACCTATACTAGCTCTACCTAATTTTGATAAGCTATTTGAAGTAGAGTGTGATGCAAGTGGGGTAGGGATTGGAGCAGTGCTCATCCAAGGAAGGAATCCTGTGGCTTTTTTCAGTGAGAAGCTCAATGGGGCTAAGCTCAATTACCCCACATATGACAAGGAGTTCTATGCCTTGGTGAGAGCCCTCATGTACTGGAGCCACTATCTCAAACCCAAACCTTTTGTACTTCACTCTGACCATGAGGCCCTGAAATACATAAATGGCCAGCACAAGCTCAGTACCAGACATGCAAAATGGGTTGAGTACCTCCAGTCCTTCAATTTCTCAAGCAAATACAAAGAAGGAAAGTCAAATGTTGTAGCAGATGCCCTATCTAGAAGGCATTCCATGCTGGTGACAATTCAACAAAAGGTGCTAGGCTTTGAATATATGAAAGAGCTGTACCAGGATGATCCTGATTTCATGGAGGATTGGTTAGCCTTGCAGAACAATCCTAGTGTAAAAGAAACCAAGTATCAGCTGCAGGAAGGTTATATGTTTAAGGGGAACAAACTGTGTGTCCCTAGAGGCTCATACATGGACCTATTGGTGAGGGAAGTCCACTCTAATGGGCTAGCAGGACATTTTGGGGTGCAGAAGACCTTGGATATCCTGCAAGATCAGTTCTATTGGCCCAGGATGGAAGGAGATGTCCAGGATGTCCTTAGGAGATGTTCTACTTGCCAAAAGGCAAAGAGCTCTTTCCAAGAAGGACCTTATACACCACTACCTGTACCTGATAAACCTTGGGAAGACATCAGCATGGATTTCATTGTGGCTCTACCCAAGACTCCTAGGGGAAAGGATTCCATCATGGTTGTGGTTGACAGGTTCAGTAAAATGGCTCACTTTGTGCCCTGTAAGAAGACTGAGGATGCATCAGGAGTTGCTGAGCTCTACTTCAAAGAGATAGTCAAACTACATGGGGTGCCTAGGTAAATTGTCTCAGACAGGAATACAAAGTTTATGAGTTACTTCTGGAAGACCTTGTGGAAGCTCCTAAATACTAGGTTGCTCTTCAGCACATCCCACCACCCCCAAACAGATGGACAAACAGAAATCACCAACAAAACCCTGGGGAGAATACTAAGGTGCATTGTGAAGAAGTCACTAGGGGACTGAGATCTAAAGCTAGCCCAAGCAGAATTTGCCTTCAACAGGGCCCCTTCATCAAGTACTGGCCACAGTCCCTTTGAGGTGGTCTATGACAGCAACCCACTCATGCCTATAGAATTGTCTAATGTACCTAAAGAAATACTGAACTATGATGCCAAGAAGAGAGTAGAACAGATGCTCAGGTTGCATGAGCAGGTTAAGAGAAACATAGAGAAGACTAATAAGCAATACAAAATCAAAGCCAAGGTGCCAAGAGGAAAGAAGGAGTTTCAGGCAGGTGATCTGGTGTGGTTGCACCTTAGAAAAAAAAGATTCCCAAGCAAAAGAAAGAACAAACTTATGCCTAGAGCAGAAGGACACTTTGAAATCATAGAGAAGGTGGGAGCAAATGCTTACAAAGTAGATTTGCCAGGAGAGTATGGAGTTCATGGTACATTTAACATAAAAGACCTTAGCCCCTACTATGACAGTGAAGAAGAGAACCCTGGGGGTTTGATGCTCAAATCTTTCCAACCTGGGGAGGATGAAGCAGGAGCTAGGGGAGCAACCTCATTTGACAATCTAGTTCAGGCAACAACTAACAAACACACCCATATTCAGTCCAAGGCAGATCAAGTTCAAACAACTGAGTTTTCAAAAGCAACACAAGGTAACCATGCCCAAGCAACACACAGCCAAGCCATGACACCCTCAAAGGCTCATGATCAAGCAACAACAACATCAACACAAGCCATGCCAACCAGAGTAACAAGGTCCCAAGTCAGCAACAACCAGAGGAATTCCACAGACATCAGTACTAGTTCCAGGCCACATATCTTACAGCAATTGTCCAAGCAAGGGCTCAAACTTCTTTTCCCATTTAGTTGAGGTCCTTAGCTACAAAAAAGTCTAGGATAAGTTTTCCCAATTTTCCTTGGAAGTTCGAGAAAAACAGCCCACAAGTTAGTCAGTCACTTTGAGAGCCAGGCAGGTTTCAAGACCAATGGATGAACAAAGGCATCTTACTTTTGTGTGACCTTTAGTAGTATTAATAAGGACGTTGGAAGGACCTTAGAAGTCCCTCTCAAGGTTCCATTTGAAGCACCAGACAGCCAAAACAACACCAAAGAAAACTGCTCAAACAATACCATTTCAGGAAAGGGACAAGCTTGCTTTTCAGTTGCTTTTTCTGAAGTAGTTGCAGTCTGTTTTTGTTCGTCTTATTAGTAGACTTTTGTATCTGATTTGTTGTCATTTCAAGGATCATTCTAAACCCTTCGATGTAGTCTTATGTTGTATGGTGAATATCTCTTGTAATGCTCTATATAAAGAGCCTTTTGCTTTGTAAGAAACTCAGAATGAATGAATGAAAAACAAAGAGTTCTTACTCTATTTCAGTTAACTTGTGCAAGTCTTGGTTAACACAAATCTCAACAAACTTGTGCTAGTCTTAGTTTGTTGGCCTAAGCTTAATCCATTCACTTGTGCTAGACTTAGTGAGTGAGTTTAGTTTAGGACTCACTGTTCTTGAACTGTCTGTGCTAGTCTTGACAGCCCAAGTTCAGGGTTTCTATCCTTGGGTTTAAACATGAGAATTCACATCAACTTGTGCTTGACTTATTTGTTGTTTATCCTCTACCCCATCCTTTACTTATTTGTTACAAAAAACCAGAAAACTATCCCACAAAAATAGCCTTGTTTCATATGTTTTAATGCTGCAATTTTATAACAGTCCTTGGGTTGTTTCTTTGAATCTTGAGTCCTTTGCAAAACACCATTGACCCATAAGTTGGTGTTTCAGTTATGTATGTACCAAGGCAATTTTTTAATGGTTTTATGCTCGTAGCACATAAAAAATGGCGCTTCGATAAATTTATTAGATCTATCTAAGTAGATTGCAGTGTGACTATTTAGCGAGAGATTTAGAATACGTGAGTATTTTTTTTTTGTATTTTCTAAAACCAAATTAAATAAGATAGGTTCAAAAGAATGTATTTTTTGTGGGGTTTATATTTTTTTCAGTTTAAAATAATTATTTCAAATCTTATTTTGATATGGGACATTCTAGATCCATATTGTACTATATTGATCACCGGTTAAATAGTTTGTTAATGCATGCATTGAGTAATTAATGTTGATATTTTACAAATTAGAATAATATCACCTAAATTCTCTAATATTTATTAATTGACTGATTTTTAAATAATTTTACTAAAGCGGTAGGTTCTTATGAACTTATTTATTGATTTTTTTTTGTTTTAGTAAAACTGTGTAAGGTGAAATTATATAATTCAGTAATTTTTTGTTGATTGTAATTTTAAATTATTAATTTTCAGGAATTTTTGACATATCAATGTAATTTATTATTAATATAAAGCTTTAAATCATAATTTAGGATTACTAAAAAGTTTCATGTTCAAATTATTGTATTCTTGATATAAATTACTTTAGTATAAAAAGCAAACTCCTACATAAAATGCGGAAAAAGAAAAAAATGAAAATAGAAAATAGAAAATAGAAAATAGAAAATAGAAAATAGAAAAAAGAAAAAAGAAAAAAAGAAAAAGAAAGCTAAGATAATGATGTGGATCAATGTGGTGGCTTTAAATGTTTCTCTTTTAGTAGAATGAAGTTCTCGCGAAATACAAAATATGAAGGACGCATTTTTCAAGTTTCCCTTTAGAATTCAGTCTTCGTTCCGATTACACCTTTCAACTAAGGTCTTGTAATAGGATAAATATGATAGCTGAACCTAAGATTTTGGTCAGGATGGTTTATCTATTTTGGTTGAAATGGTTCATCTGTCATCTTGTTCATTTTTTCACGTTATTTTATGATGTTCCCCAAAACATAACCATATTTTCTCCTTTTCTCCGCCCGGTTGAACACTTTTATCATTTTAGAAAATCTAAATGGTCACTATTAGCAAAATTCTTGCCATATCTCACACAATCAATTAATCCTTAAATCATGCATATAGAAGATATGTTCATATTGTAATTAGAGTAGGATTCTATCTCATATATATTACTAGCCTGATTTAATATTCTCACTTCCTATATAAGATGTATCAACTCTCCTGTAACATACATTCACTCAAATAATACATAAGCTTTATATGGTATCCAGGAGCCTTAAACGATCCTAAAAAAACCCTCTATCACCACGCCTTGCAACATTTAAACACTCGGCCTCCATCTCAACCGCCACAATCAGCCCTACCTCCACCATGACCAACAACGAAATCTCTGTACCCAACCCACACAACTCCGCTGCACCACTGCAGCAAAATAAATTCCAACTGTTTTTAAAAATCTTAGCATAATTGGGCAAACTTTAAATGATCATATTTTGAGCTTTACTTGGTCACTTTTTGTGTTCTTTATATTTCTAAAATCGTGAACGAGTCTTCTTTAAAATGGCTTATGAATCAACAACATTCATTGAGTAAATTGTTCACAACCGAGCTTCAAAGACTGTCACACAGAATTATGTTCTGTTTTTTCTGAAAATGACCTGTCAGCACTAAAACATGAATAACTCAATATTTGATGGATATTTTTGGTTGATTCTTTTTGGATATGAAAGCTAACATCCTTAAATTTCATTTGAGTCATCATGAGAATTTTTAATCGACCTGAGCTAAGAGATATGATTTTTTGAAGTTTCTGCTGCTGCACAGGAAAACTGCTGTACATTCAGTTCTGACCTGAACTTACTCAAAGGCTCATAACTAAAGATCCAGGCATTAGTCTTGAATGATTCCAATTGGAGGGTAAAGCTAACTCATGTAGCTTTCATATGACACCTTAAAATCTTTCTAATTCATCATGAGTTAAAGTTATGAAGCCTGAAAGTCGCTACTGGTTGCTGAACTGTTACAGCATATGTCATCAGTGACCTGCTAGTACTCAAACTTCCATATCTAAAGTAAAAGACATCTTTTGGTGGTTGATTATTTCTGTATGGGAAAGCTAACTTTCATATCTTTAAAATAAGATATCATTGTCATTCTAATTCATCCTGAGCTAAGAGTTGTGCAGCCTGCAAAATGAGTCAGATTTCTGAAATGCGATGACATGGTCTGTTTTGCATCTGTGTACAACATGGGTTGTCTTATAATTTAGCATAGCTTGAAGGGCACATCCAAGGACTTACTTTGATACCTAGATGATGCTAAGGATGTGAGCATCCAGTTGCAGCAAAAGAAGAGCTTTTGAGTTGATAAAAGACAGCTCACATGTGGAAGCAACACAGGGAAAGCGACAGCTTGTCCTTATCTCCTCTTCTCTCCTCATTTCTGAATCCTTTTGCAAATGCAGCCATTGTATTTGCCATCTTTCTTTATCGAAAATCAGCCCTTAGATTAGAGTAGTTAGAAAGCAATGGCTAGATTGCATCTTAGGGGTTTTATTTGTTGAAATCAGGCCATAGCTATTTCATGTCAATGCAAGCTATTAGAGTAGTTGTCCTCGGATAACCGATTATATGAAAGCTATTAAAGTGTGCATTGACCAACTCGCCTTAATGGGCAAAATCCTTGACCCGGAAGACATTGTGTCAAAAGTTCTCCGAGGGCTCGACTACAATTTATACAAATCCGTTATGGATACAGTCCGCGCTCAGGACAACCCAATATCGTTTGGAGCTCTACACGAAAAACTGCTTCAACACAAATTACTCATTAAGCAATAATCCCCCAATGATGTTTACCAACCCACGGCCAACCCAGCCTACCACCACTACAACAACACCAACCGTGGCTACTCTCGGCAGACCAACGCCTCTACCTCCAACCACCAGAACAACCTCCACCAAACCTACACAAACCCCAACCCACGCCCCTTTAAAGGTCGCTGCCATTGGTGTCGTCAGGTGGGTCATGTCATTGTCGATTGCCTTTTATTCCGCAAACTCTTTCCCACTATTGTTTTCCCTGAACCCCCAACCCGACAGCACAACCACCAACCACCATAGGCTCACTCTGCAACCCACGATGCCGCCACCCCAACCCAAACTACCTACTGGATAGTAGGGCCTCCCACCATGTAACCTACGACCTAGACACACTCGCTCTCCATTCTCCCTACCTTGGTGATGATGAACTTCTCATTGGCGACGGCTCCGGACTTAATATTGCAAACATAGGTTCATTAATTCTTCCGTTCTCGTCTCTCAAATTAAATAACGTTTTACATGTTCCGCAAATATCCCGCAATATTTTACCAACGACCACACCAAACTCAACCACTCCCGCTGCCAAAACTGCACCTGCTTCTACTCACAATCCACCTCCACTCTCCTCACACCGCAATGTTGTGACTCGTCTCGCAAACAACATAAGACGACCCAACCCCATAAATGCCAAACTTGCTCTTGCTTCTACTACCATTCACTTCTTACCTAATACCGTTTAGCAAGCCCTAAACTCACATAATGGCGCCTCGCTATGCAAGGTGAATTTCAAGCACTAACCAAAAATCAAACTTGGACATTAGTTCCCAAACCACCAAACCAAAATATAATAGGCTCTAAGTGGGTCTATCGAATCAAATACAATCCCGATGGCTCGTCTAAACAACACAAAGCACGTCTCGTAGCCAAAGGCTTTCACCAACGTTCGGGTATTGATTACATCGAACTACTGTCCGTCTTATCCAGCACTAATTGTCACCAATTCATGGTCATTGCGTCAACTCGACGTCAACAACGCATTCCTACAAGGCATTTTAAACGATAATGTCTATATGGCACAACCTCTACAGATTTGTCGATGAGTCCAAACCAAACCACGTATGTAAATTACAAAAAGCTATTCACGGCTTAAAACAAGCTCCACGAACTTGGTACACTGAACTAAAAACCCACCTTGTCACCTATGGTTTCAAATAATCCATTTCTGACTCATCCCTTTTTATTTTAACAAACAAAATTATATGTATTTATATGCTTGTCTATGTCAATGATATCATTATTACCGGTCCCAACCCCCACCATTTACAACAATTTAAATCAAAACTATCTAAACGATTTTCTTTAAAAGACCTTGGACCACTATCGTATTTTCTAGGCCTAGAAGTCACACCTAACTCACTTGGTCTTCATCTCAACCAATCTAAATATATACATGACCTACTAGTAAAATACAAAATGGCTAAAGCTAAACCGACTTCGACACCCATGGCCACTGAATCACATCTTGTTCGAGAAGACACCAAACCAATCCAAGACCATAACGACTACCGTGCTATAGTTGGAAGCCTCTAATACCTCTCATTAACCCGTCCTGACATAGCCTTCAGTGTAAATCGCTTAGCTCAATTTCTTCACCATCCCACTTCGAACCATAGGTCAGCCCTAAAAAGACTACTCCGCTACCTTCAAGGTACTCAAACCTACGACATCCAACTACACAACAACTCCCCTCTTTGTCTTCATGCGTTCGG
Source organism: Heliosperma pusillum (assembly GCA_022085475.1). Classification (NCBI taxonomy): domain Eukaryota; kingdom Viridiplantae; phylum Streptophyta; class Magnoliopsida; order Caryophyllales; family Caryophyllaceae; genus Heliosperma; species Heliosperma pusillum. The sequence goes on along the minus strand of JAIUZE010027765.1, from coordinate 5,618 downwards.
CAATGCTGACTTCGCCGGAAACAAAGACAACTACATATCAACCACAACCCAATCTTATGGTCGAGCAAGAAGCAACGTGGACTAGCACTATCCACGACAGAAGCCGAATTCAGGGCCCTTGCTGCAGTCACCACTGAAACCCTTTGGCTTCGGAATCTACTAATCGAGCTCAACATTTCCATAAAAAAACCTCATGCGCTCTACTGTGACAACATGTCTGCAACTCTCTATGCAAAAAACCCGGTCTTCCACTCCCGTATGAAGCACATGGCGTTATCCTTCCACTTCGTTCGTGAGCAACTTCAGCTTGGTCACATCCGTATACAACATGTTGACACAAAGATCAACTCGCTGATGGACTTACCAAACCACTACACAAAATTCGTTTCCAGGACCAACGAGACAAGATCGGACTTCGTTCCCGTATGTCCATATTGCGGGGGCGTATTAGCAATATTCCTGCCATATCTCACACAATCAATAAGTCCTTAAATCATGCATATAGAAGATACGTTCATATTGTAATTAGAGTAGGATTCTATCTCATATATATTACTAACCTTGTTTAATATTCTCTCTTCTTATATAAGATGTATCAAATCCCCTGTAACATTCATTCACACAAATAATACATAACCTTTATAGTCACGATATACGGCAGCAGGACTAGTACTCGCCTATTCCTTTTTATTGTATCCATTTCGTTTTTGGGAATATGACTTGAACTAAAGAGAGGGAAGACAATGTTATTGTGAGGGGTAATATTCAATGCACAATTTTTTCTGCACTAAATTTGAACAACATGACTTGCTTTCTTGTGAGGGGCTTGAACTGTCTGAAGCTTTCATACGGATCGTCCCGTCTAATATGAGAATTTGTGAAATTTAAAAGGGAACAAAAAGGGAAGAGTCAAAATAAAAGAGGAATGTAGAGGATAATAATATAATAAATGATGTACGGAGTACTATACTTGCCTTATCCTGAAATTTCACAATTGGATTCACTTGACGAGTACTATACTGCCGAGGAAACCAAATTACCTTGGCTAGCATTTTCCATTTGAACTATAGTTTCACTACCTCTTCGCGCATACCTCGTTCTAAATCCTCCTCCATAACTGTCCTCATCGACCGATGGTCGAGGCTGACCACTGTCAGCAAAGAAATCCCTGTTCAGTGGTGCCCTCCCGTAGTTATGTGGTGTGCTCTTTGTGTCCAACCTGTAGGACACACCTTATAAGACAATAGGTTTTGGTTGTTAATGTTAATGATATTATTAACTGATAACTTTACAATATATAGTGATGGTATACAATCAAACTAGAGTTAGAGGATTTGTACAATCAAGCTAATTGTAGACTACATTATACAGTTGCTATATTTACGATTATATGATGACTTCAATTGATCTTCTTGTTGTATTTGTTTTGATATTGTGATATGTCAATATCTTTGGAGATATTATTAATACGCCCCCTCAAGTTGGACGTTCGTGAGAGGAGGCCAAGCTTGTCTCGTAGGTCATGGAATTGTTGTTTGTGCAGGGGCTTGGTAAGGATGTCTGCGATTTGATCTGTGCTTGCAATGTGGGATAGGCGTATCTGTCCGAGTTGAAGCTGCTGCTTGACATAGTGAAAGGAGATGGCCATGTGCTTCATACGGGAGTGGAAGACCGGGTTTTTGGCGTACAGGGTTGCTGAGATGTTATCACAGAAGACAACGGGTGGTTGTAGAACATTGATGTGGAGTTCTGAGAGTAGGTTACGTAGCCATAAGATTTCTGTGGTGACGGAGGCGATGGCTCGAAATTCAGCCTCTGTTGTGGAAAGAGCGATTCCTCGTTGTTTCTTGGAAGACCAGGCAATTGGGTTGTGACCAAGGTAAGCAATGTAGCCGGTTGTTGAGAGGAAGGTGTCTTTGTCCCCGCCGAAGTCAGCGTCATAGTAAGCATGAAGGTTGAGTGGTGTGTTTTTGTATAGTTGGATACCGTGAGTTTGTGACCCTTGAAGGTATCGAAGAAGACGTTTGAGAGCGGTCCAATGGGTCGAGGTGGGGTGGTGAAGAAATTGGGCAAGGCGATTAATGGAGAAGGCAATGTCCGGTCTGGTGAGTGATAGATATTGAAGACTCCCTACGATGGCCCGATAGGTCGGGTGGTCTTGAATAGGGTGGTTGTCTTCTCTAATAAGAGGAGGTGATGTAGCAATAGGTGTCGTATTTGGTTTGGCGTCTGCCATTTTGTATTTAGTAAGAAGGTCTTGTATGTATTTGGATTGACTTAGGTGTATTCCATGGGCATTGGGAGTGACTTCAATGCCGAGGAAATAAGATAGTGGTCCAAGGTCTTTTAGCGAGAAACGATTAGAGAGACTTGTGATGAAATTTTGTAGGTGAGTCGGGTTTGGTCCTGTACTTATTATGTCGTCTACGTAAATAAGCATGTAAAGTTGTGTCGTGGTTGTATGTAAGATAAATAAGGAGTTGTCGAAAATAGCTTGAACGAATCCAACGGGTGTTAGGTGGGATTGCAGTTCCGTGTACCAGGCTCGTGAAGCTTGTTTCAGGCCATATATGGCTTTGGAAAGTTTGCATACATAATCGGGATGACTTTGATTAATGAAACCAGGGGGTTGGGACATAAAGACGATTTCGGTTAGATGACCTTGTTGGAAAGCGTTATTGATATCAAGTTGTCGTAGTGGCCAGTTGTTGGTTATAGTGAGCGAGAGAATTAAACGAACTGTGGTTGGTTTGATGACGGGACTGAAGGTTTTGTTGTAGTCGATGCCGGGTCGTTGATGGAAGCCTTTCGCAACGAGGCGAGCCTTATGTTGTTTGAGGGTTCCATCGGGATTGAATTTATTCCTATATACCCATTTGCATCCCACGATATTTTGGGCAAGTGAGCATGGGACTAACGTCCATGTATTGTTGCGGGTGAGGGCGTTGTATTCGTCTTGCATCGCTTGTCGCCATTGAGGGAGAATAAGGGCTTGTTTTACGGTGTTAGGGAGTTGGGTAGCGAGAGTTGAGGTGTGAGCTAGTGTTGCGTACTTCGGGTTGAGCTTGCAGATGTTGTTGTCGAGTTCGGTGGTGATAGTTTTGGTTGGGATTAAGGGTGCTGGTTGTGGGCAAGAGGTATGGGTGATGATGGGTGGTTCGATGGTAGTTGGCGGGGTCGTACTAGGGTTAGTGGCAGGGGCTGTGGGCAGGGAGTTGGTGGGGTTGATAGTGGTGGATCAAGGGGTTGGAGGGCGTTAGGAATACACAATGTTGATGGGTGGTTTGGGACGGTGATGGCTGTTTTGTGGGAGGGAGGAGGCTGGTGGGGAGATGGTGACAGGAAGGGGTAGTATCGGGATTGTGAGGGTTGTCCATTCCTTGAGGGTAGGGGTTGGTAAGGTTGTAGACGGTGTGGTAATGAAAGGGTAGATATCGTCGTAGAATTTGACATGGCGAGATGTGTAAATGCGATGTGTTTTTGGGTCGAGACAATGGAAAGCGCTTTGGGTGGTGGAGTAGCCCACAAAGATGAATGAAATGGAGCGATCTTCTAGTTTGTGTTTGGTGTAGGGTCGAAGCCATGGATATCATAGACAACCAAAGTCGTGTAGATTTGAATAGTCCGGGTTTTTATTATGGAGCATAAAGTATGGTGAATTTTCGTTTAGGGAACGGGTAGGTAGTCGATTAATGAGATAGGTGGCGGTGCTAAAGGCAAATGGCCAATACTTGGTTGGTAAATTTGCGTGTTTAAGGAGGGCTAGGCCCGTTTCTACTATATGACGATGTCTCCTTTCGGCATACCCATTGTGTTCGGGAGTATGTGGAGGAGAGGTTGAGTGGGAAATCCCGTTGTTGAGAAGGGTTGTGTTTAATTTAATGTACTCGCCTCCATTATCCGAAAAAAAATGCTTGATGGGTTTATTGAAATATTTTCCGACTAGCGCTTTGAATTGTAAAAATAATTGGGCCTTGTCTGATTTGTGTTTTAGCGGATACATCCATATATATTATGTGTAGTGATCAAACAATATAATATAGTATTTGTAATGATCGAATGATGGTACGGGACTTGTCCATAGGTCGGAAAATATTAGGTCTAGTGAAGCGGTTGTTTCGAATGATAAGTTAGAAAATGGTAGCTTTTTGCTTTTTGCAACATTACACGACTCACAGTGGTTATAGTCATTAACGGAAAAAGATAAACTTTTATTAATCGTCTTTATTACATCATACGTAGGATGACCTAGCCTATGATGCCAAGACAGAGGAGCGGTTCCTTTGATAGCGTTGTAAGTTCTCGTATTTGAGGGACACCACTCGTATATCCCGTCTCTAACTCGGCCCTGGAGAAGAATTGTTCCGGTTGGTATCGCCTTAACAAAGAAACAATTATGTGAGAAGATTACATACTCATTATTATCTCGACATAATTTTGAAATAGATATAATGTTACGGGATATTTTAGGAACATGTAAGACATTATTTAATTGTACCGAGTGTAGAGTTAGGTTACCTGTGTTAGCAATTTGGAGGCCGGAACCGTCTCCAATTAGAAGCTCATCCAGGCCATTGTAAGGTGAGTGGAACTCGAGTGTGTCTAGGTCATGGGTTATGTGGTGACTAGCACCGCTATCAAGGAGGTAGCTCGGGTTGGGGTCCAGGCTGCCACTGGGCAGAGTCACGGTGTTTGCCTGGGGATAGGGCTGCTGGTAACGGTTTGGTGGTGGGGCAGGGAAGGTGATATTGGGAAACACTTTGCGGAAGAGCGGGCATTGGGAAATGACATGACCCGTTTCACGACACCATTGGCAGCAGCCTTTGAATGGCCGAGGGTTGGGGTGGCTGTTTTGGTTGGTAGCGGGTTGTGGCTGGTTGTGGTGGTTGTTAGAGTAACGGTGGTAGGTCCGATTTTGGTTATGGTGTTTTTAGGTAATGTTGGCAGTGGGTTGAAAGTGGTTAGTGCCGGGGTTGTGTTTTGTAACAACCCGAAAAGTACCCGATTTTTCTAGTAAAAATATTTACTAACACTTTTCAGTAGAACTTAAGTTTTTAAAATAGGAATTTTTGTTCCGAGTCTTATTTTGAAATTCCGCGTTCGTATTTGGAATTTTTGAGGGATTCCATGAAAAGACCGTTTTTAGTCATCTTTGACTTTTCTTGACTTTTAAGTCGTCTTTGACTTTTCCCTGACTTTTTAAAGTCGTCATTGACTTTTTCTTGACTTTTAAGTCGTCCTAAACTTTTCTTGACTTTTAAGTCATCTTCGACTTTTCTCGACTTTTCAGTCAACTTTGACTTCCGTTGACTTTTTCCCGACTCGCCTCATAAGTTTGAGGACCGAAATTTTATTTAAAAAAAAAATAATATTTTTGATTATTTTTATTTAGATTTATTAAGATTTATCATAATTTAATATAATTATTTTGAATTTATTCGAATTTAAAGAATAACGTTTACGGTTTTTAACCAAACGTCATTTAACTATTCCCGCCCGACTCATTCGTAAAGCGCGAAACAAAATCGAACTCGCTTTGGGGCATAGTCACACGCGCGTTTCATCGCTTTCCACTCACCATAATATATTTTAATTGTTTGAATAAACTATCAAAATAT
>JAIUZE010027764.1:32519-46985 GCA_022085475.1 Heliosperma pusillum | reverse complement strand
GCTAGCAAAACAATTAGCACCAAAATAATAAGAAGTATATATAATAAAAACCCTTCTACTAATCTTCACCCTAAATATACGAGTCTCCAAACGCGTCTTCAAAATCTTCCCCTATAAGAAATGACAAGAAAAACATTATTAGAATTAAAACTTGATTTTCCATAATTAAAGTGTTGAAAACGATTTTGACGGAATTGAAAATAAACCGTACTTGAAGATGGAGAGCGAAGAGGAGATTCTAGAAATATAAGTTAGGACGGATTTGAATAAGAAATGAAGGTTTTATGATGATTTTGCTCAAGAACGACGAAGAACGAATGAAGAACAACGAAGAACGAATGAAGAACAACGAAGAACGAATGAAGAACGATGAAGAACGATTAATTAGATCTTAATTTGATTTATTGTAAAATGAAAAGTTGTTAGTGAGTAATGGTGGGATTGGGCCGTGTGTTTATAGAGAAAATAATGAGTCGGGTTTTGAAATTGTTGTTACGGAATTGACTCGGGTTTTATTATTATAATAAGATAATTAATTAGATATTAAGTTAATTAAATCAAATATCTAGATATTATGATATATTAATGAAAAGAAATGAAAATATCTAATCCTATTAGAGAGGAGAGGAGCCGTGAGAAATGAGAGGAATCGGATCTGTTTTTCGAGCGATTTGCGTAATTTCAGTTGACGGATCGATAAAGTAATAAATATCTAAGATATTATTATTAGATTAATCAAAATAATGAAAATATCCCAAAAGTGAGTGGAAAAGGATGACATGGGCGTGTGACTCATGCCAAAGTCGAGTTTCGGGTTTGTTTCGGGATTTACGATGACTCGGGAATAGTTAAATGATGTTCGGGATTAAACCGTAAAAGTTATTCTTTAAATTCCGAATAAATTCAAAATAATTATATTAAATTATGATAAATCTAAATAAATCTTAATAAAAATAAAGTAAAAATATTATTTTTTTAAATAAAATTTCGGTCTTCAAACTTACAAGGCGAGTCGGGAAAGTCAACGAAAGTCAAAGTCGACTTAAAAGTCAAGAAAAGGCAAAGATGACTTAAAAGTCAAGAAAAGTTTATGACGACTTAAAAGTCAAGAAAAGTCAATGACGACTTTAAAAAGTCAAGAAAAAGTCAAAGACGACTTAAAAGTCAAGAAAAGTCAAAGATGACTAAAAACGGGATTTTCCTGAAATCTCTCAGAAATTCCAAATACGAACTCGGAATTTCAAAATACGACTCGAAACAATAAATTCTATTTTAAAAACTTAACCTTGCTGATAAGTATCCTTAAGAAATTTTACTAGAAAAAAATAGGGTACTTTTCGGGTTGTTACAGGCATGGTTAAGATGGTTTCTTTTCGCCTCCTGAATACTGCTTTTAATCTCCCTTTGGAAAAATTCTGTAAGGTTTTGGGTGTTAAATTCCACAAATCTTATAAGGTCCCTGAAAATTTTAATTTGAATGATGTGTGGACTGCAATCTCAGGGATGGAAGTTGAGAAGGGGGCTAAAAAGCCAGCAAATGCTTGTCACAATGCTCCTATTCGGATTTGGCATCGTTTTATGGGTTGGACATTGTTTGGGAGGGAAGAGTGTCACAATTTCCGGGCCGATGAGCTCTCTATTTTGGCGGCCTTTTGTTTCAAAAGCCGAGTAAATTTGGGGTCAACATCGGTCACCATGTCGCTCTACACTTCCAGAAAGTGGCTAATGATCCATTTAGCCCTACCGGTATCCATATTGGGGGAATTGTTACTAAGATTGCCCATGCCCTTTGCAAAAATGCACTAGATGAGAGAAATTTGAGGTGTTTGGGGGGATGTTCTTTGTTGACAGAGGATTATATCACATCAAAACTTGAGTGGGTTGTGAAGCGAGTTGAGGACGGGAAAATGTATTGGAGGATCCGAGGGGTCAACTCTATTCCCCTCCCGAATAGTGCGGCAATGAAAGTTGTTCCCGATAGTGCGCACTATCTCCTCCCCCTAGAGGAGGAGAACCCTCCACCACCACTTCAAGATAACCCGGAAGATCAATTAGCTCCAATCACCGCTATCAGGCGAGATCCCACTGCCCCCGTCACTACCTATAGGAGAGAAGAACAAGGCCCCACTCCTACTACCATGCCTTATGTGAACCCCTCCTTTATGCATCAACAACAATGGCGTCCTTGGCCTAATTTATCCCAACCCGAGGCATCCACTTCCACCACTCCTAGTTACCCCCCTTTGGATCCTTCTTTGATTCAGTTCATGGCCGATATGACTTTGGCCTCCGAGGCGGCGGCTAAGTGGAGAGAGGAAAAAACCAGGGAGAGAGCTCTTTTTTCCCAGAGGATGGATAGGATGTACTACGACTTGGCTCTTGGCCAATACCCTTCTTACGATAATTGGTGTAGGGAGGGGTATAGGGACCCAGGTGGCCCGCATCCGTCCTATTTCATGTGGCCCGAGGGTGGGTATGACCAGGGTTCAAGGGTGTTCGGGGATTTCAATGTTCAGCATGACTACTATTCTGCACCGGTTTTTGCTTAACCGGTAATTGATGAGGAGGAGGTGGATCCCGAGACTGCGGCTCAGAATGCCGAATGGTTTGATAGGATGGGTCCTCGGTTCGAGATTTTGGATGGTGGCGGCTCAGGATCGGGAGCCGGGGGTGTAGATGAGTCATTTGCAGCGGCCGGAAGCGGCCATTTTGATGCTACATCCGCGGATTTTAGTGGATTCTCCTGAGGCCGGAAACCCATGAGTATGCTCCCTCTTTAATCCAAATCTTCGTCATGTTTATATTTTTGTATGCATTTAGATATTTGTAATACATCCTAGTTTAGTTATCCATTTAGTTGCATTCATTTAGGCCTGCATTAGAATTTAATTTTGTAAAATATCGTCACATGTTAAGCCTTGCATCCATATAGCGTAGTTGCATTTTGTTTAGGTGTCATCTTTTGACTTTCCAGTGGTTGGTACCCCCATGAGGGGCATTGCATTTATGCACTTTACCGCCACGACGAGACTCCGATATGGCACACTTAGTTTTTTTATTATTATCTGGACTTTCCTGTGGGAGGTACCCCCATGAGGGGCATTGCATTTATGCACCTTACCACCGCAACGAGACTCTAGATTAGAATATAGTTTAGCTTGCATTTACTGAGATCATGCACTTTGTATTATATCATTTTGCATTTAGTTTTAGGAATTTTATTTAGTTCATGCATTTCATATAGAACAGTTCATTTGCATAACTAACCCTCTTGTATATATTGTTCATATTGTGAATATTCATCAAAATCAAAAACCCCAAAAACAAGTTTTTATTTTTCAAAATATTTAAAACCCAAAAACATGTTATTTGTTTTGAATTCACCCCTCACACCGTGTAAATACCATAGTGCGGGGAGGGAATTCCCAAAAAAAATCCCAAAAACTTGTTTTATTTTCTTTTTTTTTCTTGCTCTCCCTCCTTTCATATTTGAGTCACTTACTCGGGGACGAGTAAGACTTAAGTGTGGGGAGGATTTTATTTCTTTTGTATATATCGTTGATTTTTGAAAAAAGTTGAAAAATGCCTAAAAATAGAAAAATTTGAAAATTTTCCAAAAAAATATATGTTTAGATTAGTTTGTATATAGTTTATTTTGTATATATTGCCGTGTGTTTCTTTTTATCTCCATCCATAGGTGCACCCCACATCATAAGAGGCACGAAAAAGGGAAAATGAAGACGCTTTGGTGAGATCTTCCCTATTTCTCTTCTCCCTTATCTCCTTTTCTTCTTACTTGAGGACGGGATGTGTTGATGACGATGTTGTGAATTTTGTTGATTGGCGTGTGTGCCACTTGTGTGCTGTTAGGAGATAACATTAGCTTGTGTGTCATATAGTCGGTTAGAGCATGTGCATTTAGGTTGTATATATGCTAGATTTCATCATGGCATATAGTTGCATTGAGAAAGAATAATTTTATAATTGTCTTTTTGGAAAACTTGTTGAATGTGCATAGTCCCTTTTAGCTACTTTTTTATTCATAAAGTGTTCATCTTAATCGTGGAGTTTTAGACGCCCTGGGTTGTGCATTTCTAGTGAGTTTTGACCCGTCTACTAATGCCGAGTCACGAGTTTGCGCTTATTCCACCTCGACAACCTCAATTGATGTGAATATTCCGATGGTAGAAAGAATTCTTAGGTGACCGTCTTGCTATGCAACCAACCTTGATTCATTGTTCTTCCACTTTTGCTCAACAAAGGAAACAAATCAAACAAGCTAAAAATATTGAGTCAATTATCATCTTTTCTTGTTTTCGTCGAGGAAATGCAAAACGGAACTTCTAGGGATTCTAGTGTACCCTTATCTAGGGTCCCTTTCGATGCCACTACGGTGGGGATACCCCTATTGTTGGTTCCGACCTCGTGTCCTTGACGGAAACCGTGCGCTTTCCTGCCAAAAAAAAAAAAAAAAAATTGCAAATTAAAATGCAACTCAAAAAGAAAGAAAAAGAAAGCAAAGTGTTGAAATGAAAGTTTTGCAAGCAATTAGACTCAATTATCATTTTCCTTTTATCCTTCTTGAATCATTTGCCCTTGAGTTGCATAGTGAGACGGGACGATCCTTGTGTCTCATTTATTTGAGAAACGTGAATTCCATATGCTATTGTGCTTAATAACTTCACGAGGATTTCATTTCCATCTTCCATTTTATCGCTTTTGACCAAGCAAATAGTAGACGGGGTTCAAAATTATCATTAGACTTGCACCGCTAGGAGGCGAATATTTTTCCATGCTTTATGATATTAGTGGCTTATAAGGATCATGCATTATTTAGACGGTTTTCCTTTTAGATTTTTCCGTCACATGGATGAGGCATGTGATTTTTCTTTTGTTAGATGCATCTTTGTCGTGTTTCTACGTGCTTATCATTTGGATGCGTCACGATTTTGAGCAAGCCCCTACCTGCCTTGCAAGGAGGTACTCTACCTCATGAGTATCTCGTTGTGAGTTGAAGGGACGGAGGAGGCCCGTTAATTGCCTACCGTCGGATATTATTAGTAGTTTAGGTAGTAGCCTTAGTATTAGTGTAGTGTTGAATTAGGGTACTTATGGGTCTCGAATCTTGTCTACTTACTCGAGGACGAGTAAGTCTTAAGTGTGGGGAATTTTGATAAGCATTTAATTAGTCACATTTTTCTTTTCATTTTCATCCCCATTTTGGTCCGTTTACACGGATATGCGTGTCTTTAATTGCATTTTGCTTCCCGTTTTCCCGTGCTATGAATGTCGATCTTAATTTGCAGGAATTAAGGCGGAAACGAAGAAATCGGTGCATAAAGACCTTGCATGAGTCGGGATTTGGAAATGAGAAGAAGAATGAAATGAGGAGTCTTCAGGTGGCGCAGGCCGGCCCTCTGACAGGCGGCCGGCCACCCGGCCCAGACTACAATCCCACAAAGGAAAGAAGAAGAGAAGGGGAAGAAATGGCCCAGGTAGCGCCGGCCGGTCACCCGGCGGCCGGTCACCCGGCGGCCGGTCACCCGGCGGCCGGTCGACTACCCGGCCTGCACTACATCAGTAAGTACTTGGGAAGTAATTCGTGCTCCAGGCCGGTGGGTGGCCGGCGGCCGGTCACCCGGCTGTGAACGCATTTCCCATACTTAGAAGAATTTTGAAGACGAGAAAAATGAAGACACTGATGTGCTCCAGGCCGGTCGACCGGCCTGGAACACAACTCCGCATTTTCGACTCCTCTTCTATTTTCTTTCTTAATTTTCGAGATACCTATATATACCCTTCCCCTAATATTTTGTAAGCAGCTTTTGATAAACACTTAGCACAAAACCCTAGATAATTTGTAACCTCTATTACTCATTAATTACTCTCCTAATCGTTCCCTAATTAAGTTTAATTTCTCAATTCAAGTTAGTAGATCTAGTCTTTCTTAGTAGAACTATCATAGTTTTGGGTTTGTATTGAAGATTTTGGGTGAAGACATTCTCCCTATTCATTAATACAAACTTTGTTGGTATAAATTTCTCATCATTTTTTTGTTAATGCAATTTATTTCATTTCTAGTTGATTATTTATCATTTTGATTGTTATAATTATCCATTTCCATAATATGATGTTCATTTCACTATTCCTTGCCTTTAGTTGTTTGATTTCCCTTAGCATGAGTGAGTAGTTTCCTTCTAGGGTTTAGGGGGAGCCTAAGGGAGGATTATGTGGGATAATTAGTTGGGTAATTAGTAGACTTGTGGTAATAATTTGGGTATTACCCATATGCACACTAGGTGTTTGATCAAATGTGTCAACGAAAGTTGCCCACTTTATCAAGTATCGTTTGATTATCTCTTACGCGACGGTGGTAGAGATGATTAGACTAGTGTTTATATGAGTGATTTGAGACAAGTGCGATGGCTTTGTTGATGATTATTAATTGTTGAGACATTAGCAATTAATTCTACTCGAATTTATTACCCATTTGCTAATTACTAGACCAACCCATTAATCCCCCTAAGGTGAACCCTTTACCTTAGTTTTCCCTTAATTGTCTTTACCTTGTTATTTAGCGATTACTTGCATTTTCTAGTTCTTAGTTAATCTTCCAATCCAACCTTTGTTAGGCTAGAATAGGACTCGATCGAACTTGTAGTTGACCCCTCCATCCTCGTGGATTCGACCCCTTTATACTACTTATATAGGGTTTATTTTTGATGTTTGTTTTGACGACGAAACGATCATCAAATGGCGCCGTTGCCGGGGATGGCGTAAGGAAACTCGTAGTTTGTTTTCTGTCTTAGATTTAGCCAAGTTACTTGTTGTTTTTGTTGGTATTTAGTTGTTAGATTATTTGTAGAGTGCCTTGCATTATTGTCTTTCCCTAGTGTGCCCAAAAACACACTAGGAGTCTAACTTGTTTTTGAGTTGCTTTGAGTGCATGCCTAGGGGTGAAGGGTTGTTCTTGAGCCATCCGGAGCCCGAAAGGTTGGTTAGGTCTCTCCGAGCTAATACACTTGCTCGGGTTAGGAATTCAAGAAGGGTTAGCCATCAACAAGCCAATACTTCTATCGCTTCTACATCCACTCCAACAATCGATCACCCACAAAACAACACCATTGAACCTATATTCGAAAACCCCTTCTACAATACACTACAAAATACACCACCAAATTCACCACCTACAATACCTCAACAACAAAATCAACCACAAATGACGACTTTACGTGACCGTAACCGACCCAATCATGATGATACCCAATCTCCTATCAATTTCGGTGTCTTGGCCCCAAATAACTTTGAGATTCACCCGGCTCAAATGAGTTCGATTGAGCGGGATAGCTTTGGAGGCCTTCCCGATGAGGATGCTCATGCCCACTTGAGGAAATTCAAAAGTAGAGTGGCAATCATGAAGAGGAATGGTGTGCCCGAGGAAACCCTTTGTCTAATGTTGTTCCCATTTTCTCTTAAAGACCGGGCGGAGAGGTGGTTGAACAACCATGCTCCAAACACTTTTACTACTTGGGATGCCCTAGCTAAGGAGTTTCTAAGCAAGTACTACCCCGCCTCCAAAACGGCGATGCTAAGAAATGAGATAACAACCTTCCAACAAGAGGATGGAGAATCCTTGGGAGAGGCATGGGATCGATTCATTGATCTACTTGCCCGTTGCCCCCATTATGGCATTGTGGATTGGTATGTCACTCAAACATTCTATCAAACTCTTCTCCCTCAAACCAAAGCTATGGTGAATGCTTCCGCGGGGGGAAGTTTCGATCATTTGAATGACCAACAAGAGGCGGCATTGATTAAGAAAATCGTTGAGTCAGAGTCTAGCTATGGTACTAGAGGAAATAGCTTGAGGAGGAGTTCTAAGTACCCAAGTGAGAACTTTTCAAATGCGGATACCAATGCCAAGATTGATTTGCTCACACAAACTTTTACTAAGGGTTTTGCCGAGCTTCAAAAGGCTCAAAATCAAAGTCAAGGCCATCATGTGAATGAAGCTAGTGGGTCTTATGCACCTCCTATGGTGGAAGCTTATCAAACCCCTACTTGTGAAATTTGCAATGGGTATGGACACACCTTTGAAGTTTGTGGGAATAATGTATCTTATAACAATGAAGGAGGAAATGATTATCAACATGTGAATGCATTTCAAGGAGTCAACAACAACCCACGGCCCTCAAGGCCTCCCTTCCAAAACCAAGGAGCTTACAACCCAAATTCCAATTTCTATCATCCGAGTTCGAAATTTCACCCAAACATGAGTTACAAAAGCCAAAATGTGTTAAACCCTCAACACACACAAGCTCAACCTTCCAACCCTCCGGGTTTTTCCCAACCTAGAGGGGGAGGTCAATTTTCAAGAGGAAACTATAACAATCAATTCAACAACTCTCAACAAGGTCAAGGATCAAACCAATTCCAAAATCAACAACTTCAATGATCAAGGTTACAATAACCAAGGTAACTTTCAAAACCAAGGTAATTGGAATCAAGGTCAAGGAAATTGGAACCAAAACCAAGGGAACCAAAACTTCAACAACCAAGGCCAAGGTAATTTTTACCAAGGCAACCAAAACAATCAAGCAAGTCAAGGGGTTCCCGATCAATCTTTCCAAGGCCAAGGGTCAAATTTCAACAACAATCAAGGTCAAATTTCAATGGTCAAGGTTCAAGGGGGCAACAAGGAAATTTCAATAACAACCAACAAGGAAACTTTAACAACCAAAGAAACAACAACCAAGGTTCAAGTAGTCGGAATGACTATGCATTTGCACTCCCTTTAACAAACCAACCTCACCAAGACAATGAACCTTCTATGAGTGATGTTTTGCAACTAGTCAAAAACATGGAGATCCAAAACAACTTGGCCTTGCAAAATGTCACCAATGCTCACAAGAAAGAGGTGAGAGAATTGGAAGCTAGGTTAGCTTCTCAAGCTTTGAACAATCCTCAAAGGCCTCCGGGAGGTCTACTTGCTCAAGGGAAAAGCTCCAAGGATGCTTCATCAAGTCACCAAGCATGTGCGGTGACTTTGAGGAGTGGACTTGTGCTCGATAACCCCTACATGGATATGATGAATGATGAAATTCCAAATGAAGAGCATGTTGAGGAAGGTGAAGAAACCGAAGAGCCCATTTTGACTCCTACCTTGGAGTTAAAAGAAGATGGCAAGGGTGAAGATGATCAACCCAAAGAGGGAGAAGATGGGTATATCGAAATTATGCCTTATGAGGAGGAGATGATCAAGGATGCCGATGATGAAGGAGTAGAGGTACAACCAATAGCAAGAGCTAAGGTAACCAAGAAAACTCCCATTCCAAAGGTATCTTCTAGTTCTCCACTTGTTGTTTCCGATATCCCCTACCCCTCTAGAGCATTGAAAACTAAGGAAAACTTCAAGTTCACCCAATTTAGAAAAATTCTTGAGGGACTTGAAGTGACCTTACCTTTCACCGATGTTATATTAAACATGCCCACTTACTCAAAATTTCTAAAAGACATCTTGACTCACAAGAGGACTTTGGGTACCCAAGATGTTATGATTATGGAGGCGAAGTGTAGTGCTCTCCTCATTATTCCTAACTCTTTCAAAATGCCAAAAAAAGCTTGGGGACCCCGGAAGTTTCTCTATCCCTTGTGTTGTAGGGGGAGTCATGATTTCAAGGGCATTATGTGACAACGTTGCAAGTGTAAGTGTCATTCCCTTAACTATTGCTAAAAGAATTGGGCTTGATATTTTAACCCACACTTCTATGACTCTACAACTAGCGGATAGGTCTGTTAAGCAACCTTTGGGTGTGCTTGAGGACGTACCCGTTAAAGTTGGTAAATTTTTGATTCCCACGGATTTCGTTGTCCTAGATATCCCGGAGGATAGCCACACTCCCATTATCCTCGGTAGGCCCTTTTTGGCTACCGGAGGAGTCCTCATTGATGTGAGGGAAGGGCGGCTAACCTTTAGGGTGGGGAACGAAACCCTTGAATTTAATCTTCCTCATCTAGTGAAGGGACCAACGTTTCACAAAGCTTGCTCGATAGAAGTCATTGAAGAAGTGGTTGAAGAGGTGCATGAAGAAGAGAAATGTGAAGAAGAGGATCTACAAGTGGCACTCCATGATGAGGAGATGGGAGATGACCATGAGATAGATGATGAGCTCTTGAAGAAGGTGGAGGGCCTTCTCCCTCCAAAGGTACAACTAAAGCCCTTACCTCCCTCACTTAAGTACTCTTTTTTAGGTGAGGGAGAGACTTATCTCGTTATCATCAATGCTAATTTGAGTGAAGGCCAAGAACTTGAACTTTTGAAAATCTTGAAAACTCATAGGGGCTCACTTGGATATAGCATTGATGATATCAAAGGTTTAAGTCCTAATCTTTGCATGCATAGGATTGTCTTGGAGGAGGGTAGCAAACCTAAGGTAGATGGGCTACGTAGGTTGAACCCTAAGATGGCGGAAGTGGTAAAAATGAGGTTATGAAGTTGTTAGAGGCCGGGATTATCTACCAAATAACCGATAGTTCTTGGGTGAGCCCCGTCAATGTAGTGCCCAAGAAAGGAGGGGTGACTATGGTGGAACAAGAGGATGGGACTCTCTTAGCTTCTAGACCCGTGACCGGGTGGCGGATGTGCATTGACTATCGCAAATTAAATGCCGCCACCCTCAGAGACCACTACCCCATCCCCTTTATTGACCAAATGCTTGAAAGGTTAGCGGGGCATTCTTACTATTCATTTCTAGATGGTTATTCCGGGTTTTTCCAAATCCCCATCCACCCGGAAGACCAAGAGAAGACCACATTCACTTGTCCCATAGGAGTTTATGCTTATAAGAGGATGCCCTTTGGGCTTTGTAATGCTCCGGGGACGTTCCAAAGATGTATGACGGCAATTTTCGCCGATTTTCTTGAAAAGAGTATGGAGGTCTTCATGGATGATTTTAGTGTCCATGGAGACTCATTTGATCTTGGGTTATTGAATTTGTCGAATGTTTTGCAAAGATGTGAGGAGCACAACCTCGTCCTCAATTGGGAGAAATGCCACTTTATGGTGGAGGAGAGGGTTGTTCTTGGTCACATCGTGTCTAAGAGAGGGATAGAAGTTGATATGGCTAAGGTTTCGGTGATAGAAAACTTGTCACCCCCTACAAATTTGAAGGGAGTGAGAAGCTTTCTAGGCCATGCGGGCTTTTACCGACGTTTCATCAAGGATTTTTCTAAAATTGCCAAGCCTTTGACTTCTCTTCTTCTCAAGGACACCCCATTTGTATTTGATGAATTTTGCTTGAGTGCTTTTTGTAGGTTGAAGGACGCCCTTGTGACGGCTCCCATAATCCGCTCACCGGATTGGAGCCTTCCCTTCGAAGTAATGTGTGACACCTCTGATTATGCGGTCGAGGCGGTGCTTGGCCAAGTTGTGGACAAGAGGCACCATGTAATCTACTACACAAGCAAAACTCTAGATCAAGCCCAAGTCAACTACTCTACGACGGAAAAAGAAATGTTAGCCATTGTTCATGCCGTGGAAAAATTCCGGCATTACTTTGTTGGTTCTAAAGTGGTTGTTTACTCGGATCACTCCGCCTTGAGAAAATTGTTAGTGAAAAAAGATGCAAAGCCAAGGCTCTTGAGGTGGGTTCTTTTACTTCAAGAGTTTGACTTGGAGATTAAAGACAAGGCGGGGTCGGAGAATGTTGTTGCCGACCACCTATCTAGGTTGACCACCGAAGATCATGGGTTGAAGGATGAGAGTGGCCCGATCAATGAGTGGCTTAGAGAAGATAGTTTGATGATGATAGGTGGTAAATCACCATGGTTCGCGGACTTGGCGAATTATATTTTGAGTGGGTTCATTCCGGAGGAGGTGGATGCTAGAGCTAGAAGGAAGTTGAAGCATGACTCAAAACGCTACTTTTGGAATGACCCACATCTTTTTCGCAAGTGTGGTGATAGCATGTTTCGAAGATGTGTTCCGAGGGAAGAGGGGATGGAAATAGTGGATAGGATTCACAACTCGGCCTATGGAGGGCACCTTGGTACATCTCGCACCATTGCAAAGGTGTTACAAGGTGGTTTCTTTTGGCCATCTATGTTTAAAGATATCCACTACTTTGTCAAATCTTGTGATCGATGTCAACGAACGGGGGATATAAGCCAAAGAAATGAGATGCCCCTTCAAAACATTCTTGAGATTGAGCTTTTCGATTGTTGGGGAGTTGACTTCATGGGACCATTCACAAACTCTTGCGGGAATGAGAACATATTAGTTGCGGTGGACTATGTGTTCAAGTGGATTGAAGTCGTGGCTACCCCAACAAATGATGCTAAAGTTGTTATCAAGCTCTTCAAGCACACTATTTTTCCAAGATTTGGGACCCCGAGAGTGGTGATTAGTGACGGGGGTTCGCACTTTAGGAAGAGCACTTTCAAGATTTTGCTTTCTTCTCATGGTGTCACTCACAAGACCGCTCTTGCCTACCACCCTCAAACAAGTGGGCAAGTAGAGGTCTCAAACCGTCAAATAAAAGCCGTCTTGGAGAAGACCACTAGCAAAAGTAGAAAGGATTGGTCCCAAAAGCTCCCCGATGTGCTATGGGCCCTTCGCACCGCCTTCAAAACTCCCCTCGGCACAACTCCCTACAAGCTTGTCTATGGCAAGGCTTGTCACTTGCCAATCGAGTTGGAGCACAAGTCATGGTGGGCCTTAAAGGAAATGAACTTTGATATGGACATGGCCGGAGAGCTACGTTTTCTCCAAATGAGTGAACTTGAAGAGCTAAGACTTGATGCCTACGAGAGCTCAAACATTTACAAAGAGCAAACGAAGAAATGGCATGACGCCAAATTGGTTGATAAAGATATAAAAGTGGGTGATCAAGTCTTACTCTATAATTCTAGGGTCAAACTGTTTCCGGGGAAGCTACGGTCGAGATGGTCGGGGCCCTTCAAAGTTATTGCCATATCACCTCATGGAGCTTTCGAACTTTGGAGTGAAGAGGGTGGTAATTTCAAAGTAAATGGGCATAGAGTGAAGAGATACTTTGATGGAGACGAGAAAGGAACGGTTGAAGTACTCTTTCTTGGGGATCCACTTCCCGAGGAAGAGTCTTGCTTGTAAAGTTCTTATGCTTTGATAGGTTTGGTGGAGTCCCTCAATAACCACCAATTTTTTTGTATATAGCATGCATTTTAGGAGTAGTTGTGAAGATTTGAGATTGTGTACTCGGGTATTTAGTCCTTGGAAGAAGTCTTAGGTAGGTTTGAAACAATTGTAGTCGGGTTTGATTAGAAACCGTATCATTGGGGATATGTTGGTTGAGTCGAGATTGTGGGTGACTTAGGGGATTTTTGTCGTGAATTTGAAGAAGAAAGGAATAAGGTATAAGTGCTCCAGGCCGGGTACCCGGCAGCCGGTGCCCAGACCGGCCCAGAGCACTCCAGAAGGTAAGTTTGAAGATTGAAGAATTGAGTAGCAGGTGTTCCAGGCCGGGAAGCCGGCGGCCGGTGTGCCGACCGGCCTGGAGCACATTATCATAGGAGTTGAATTTTTTGGGAATTTTGAGCCGTGTTCCAGGCCGGGCAGCCGGCGGCCGGTCTGCCGACCGGCCTGGAGCACATTATCACTATGATTTTGAACTTTGGGATTTTTGAACTGCGTTCCCAGCCGGTTGACCGGCGGCCGGTGTCTATGCCGGCTGGGAGCACATCAGTGTTGACAGAAAAATACTCGTAAGCCAAAAATCGCAAAAATTGACTTGGGTTCCAGGCCGGTCGACCGGCGGCCGGTGCCTAGACCGGCCCAGAACTCACCCGAGACATAATAATCACTCGTGAGCCTCATTTTCTTCTTCATTCTTCTTCTTTCTTCCTTCTTTCTTTCTCTTTCTTCCTTCAAAAACCCAGCAAAAACTCCATTAAAACCACCAAAAACTCCACCAATCCAACATCCAACCTCACTACTAACCCACTATTCAACACAAAATCATCACCCAAATCAAAGACCTCAACTTTTTTCCCATTTTTTTTCCCTAATTTCAATTGACTATCACAAAAACTCAATGGCTCAACAACCACCAAGGAAGAGAACTAGGGCCCAACTTGAGGAGGAGTTGGAAGCACGACTCCAACAAGTAACGGCGGGAATGGGTCCGGATGACGACTTTCCGGATGTCGTCTTCGTTAGCGAGATTGCGCGAGGTAAGTTTCAATGTCTAAAACGCCGTAACCTTCCCCATTCCCGTTTCATTTGTAGGAATTCTATGCGCAATTTCGGCCTTGATACGGTCACCCTTGAACTTTTCAAAGGTTTAGGGATGGGGGAACTATACGGTCAACATTTCCGTACTTACCCCCGTCTTACTTGGGAGTTTCTGAGTTCTTTTAGTCATGAGAAAGACCGCAACACGGGCATTGTGACACCCTCAAATTTGCGGAAAGAAAAAAAAAAAAAAATTT
>JAIUZE010027764.1:0-31905 GCA_022085475.1 Heliosperma pusillum | reverse complement strand
CTGGCTCCATTCCCAAAGTGGAACTCTTAGGCAGCCATGCCCCGACTTGGAGATAAGCCCCCCAGGCCGTGACACAAAAGCTATCAAGCTGTGAACTATATACTCGTTAAAGATAGTAAGGCCTATCATGTCATGGTCCAAGCTACTCATTTAGAATTAGAAGGGTCAAGACGCCATATACTCATAATTCTCTATGGGTACTTAGTCAACACGACACTTATCATAAAATCACACAGTCACGGAAACACTTCCTATCATGTGACTAATTGCATATAAATCATAATCAAATAACATATCGCCTCATATCTACTAAGGCTAATTCATTAATTAAATACAACCTTACTTGAAGACAAATCCCCGACCGAGTCCCGCGACGGGTCATCAGTCAAAACGGGGCTGACTAGATCTTAGTTTGACCAACCCCGTTTGATCAAACCGGCTAGAAACAGAGTCTTTACCACATAGACTTAGACATAAAAGTCAACATATTCATTACATGTTATTTTATTAAAACTTCTAACATGTGAAATATTAAATCTTACGAAAACCCGCTTGACTTAAAGTATATCAATTTAAACTACGATCTCGTATGATAATTTCTAACATGTGAGAAATAATAATTTTATGAAAAACCTTTTTAATTAAATATTTTACTTATTAACATTTCCCACTTGCTAAATATTACAAAACACGATAAATTAACACTAAACTCAAAAACCGTCACAAGTCCAAAATGAGGACTCATGGGCTGATTTGGCCGGACAAGACACGGGCCTGGACTGGGCCCACGGGCCTGGTTTGGGCTGTTTTGGCTATTTTTATCGACTTTACTAAAACCGTTTCCTAATATTTCCCGCATGCTTTAACATAATTAAAACCCGTCAAAACAACAATAAAACAATCAATTATCGACACAACTCCCAAGCCAACTCACGGACCCACCATGGACCAACCCAGACCGGCCTGGACCGGGCCTGAACCGGCCTGAACCGGCCTGGTTTGGGCTGGTTTACACGGCCATTCCCCACGGTTCAAACAACCACAATTCCAAATAAATTCTAACATGTTTTTAATTAACAACATCCATTTTTAAACATCCAATTCAACCATCATCATACAAAAATCATTATTATGAACCATCATCCAAATTCATCAAGAACACTAAACATATTAAAAATACCATACAACATGAAAATCATAACCACTTATCATGTTACTAGTAAAAATCCATAAATCATAATAACATGAACAAAAACGAAAGATGAACCAAACACAAAAGAAACAAAAGCTATGTAACATTAAATCGTCGAGTAACTCGGAATCGTTACCTTAGCTAGCAAGATCAATTAGCACCAAAATAAGAAGTATAAAATAAGAAAAACCCGTCTACTAATCTTCACCCAAAATATACGAGTCTCCAAACTCGTCTTCAAAATATTCCCCTATAAGAAATGACAAGAAAAACATTATTAGAATTTAAACTTGATTTTCCATAATTAAATGTTGAAAACGATTTTGTCGGATTTGAAATTAAACCGTACTTGAAGATGGAGAGCGAAGAGAAGATTCTAGAAATATAAGTTAGGACGGATTTAATTAAGAAATGAAGGTTTTATGATGATTTTGCTCAAGAACGATGAAGAACGAATGAAGAACAACGAAGAACGAATGAAGAACGATGAAGAACGATTAATTAGATCTTAATTTGATTTATTGGAAAATGAAAAGTTGTTAGTGAGTAATGGTGGGATTGGGCCGTGTGTTTATAGAGAAAATAATGAGTCGGGTTTTGAAATTGTTGTTACGGAATTGACTCGGGTTTTATTATTATAATAAGATAATTAATTAAATATTAAGTTAATTAAATTAAATATCTAGATATTATGTTATATTAATGAAAAGAATTGAAAATATCTAGTCCTATTAGAGAGGAGAGGAGCCGTGACACATGAGAGGAATCGGATCTGTTTTGTAAACGGTTTTGCGTAATTTTCGTTGACGGATCGATAAAGTAATAAATATCTTAGATATTATTATTAGTTTAATCATATTAATTCAAAATATCTAATGTGAGTGGAAAAAGGTGACATGGGCGTGTGACTCATGCCAAAGTCGGGTTTCGGGTTTGTTTCGGGATTTACGATGATCGGGAATAGTTAAATGATTCCCGGGTTTAAACCGTAAAACCTTATTATAAATTCCGAATAAATTCAAAATAATTTTATTAAATTATCATAAATTCTAATAAATCTAAATAAAAATAAATTAAAAATATTATTTTTTTAAAATAAAATTTCGGTCTTCAAACTTACAAGGCGAGTCGGAAAAAGTCAACGAAAGTCAAAGTCGACTTAAAAGTCAAGAAAAGTCAAAGATGACTTAAAAGTCAAGAAAAGTTTATGACGACTTAAAAGTCAAGAAAAGTCAATGACGACTTTAAAAAGTCAAGAAAAAGTCAAAGACGACTTAAAAGTCAAGAAAAGTCAAAGATGACTAAAAACGGGATTTTCATGAAATCTCTCAGAAATTCCAAATACGAACTCGGAATTTCAAAATACGACTCGAAACAATAAATTCTATTTTAAAAACTTAACCTTGCTGATAAGTATCCTTAAGAAATTTTACTAGAAAAAAATAGGGTACTTTTCGGGTTGTTACAGGCATGGTTAAGATGGTTTCTTTTCGCCTCCTGAATACTGCTTTTAATCTCCCTTTGGAAAAATTCTGTAAGGTTTTGGGTGTTAAATTCCACAAATCTTATAAGGTCCCTGAAAATTTTAATTTGAATGATGTGTGGACTGCAATCTCAGGGATGGAAGTTGAGAAGGGGGCTAAAAAGCCCGCAAATGCTTGTCACAATGCTCCTATTCGGATTTGGCATCGTTTTATGGGTTGGACATTGTTTGGAAGGGAAGAGTGTCACAATTTCCGGGCCGATGAGCTCTCTATTTTGGCGGCTTTTTGTTTCAAAAGCCGAGTAAATTTGGGGTCAACATCGGTCACCATGTCGCTCTACACTTCCAGAAAGTGGCTAATGATCCATTTAGCCCTACCGGTATCCATATTGGGGGAATTGTTACTAAGATTGCCCATGCCCTTTGCAAAAATGCACTAGATGAGAGAAATTTGAGGTGTTTGGGGGGATGTTCTTTGTTGACGGAGGATTATATCACATCGAAACTTGAGTGGGTTGTGAAGCGAGTTGAGGACGGGAAAATGTATTGGAGGATCCGAGGGGTCAACTCTATTCCCCTCCCGAATAGTGCGGCAATGAAAGTTTTTCCCGATAGTGCGCACTATCTCCTCCCCCTAGAGGAGGAGAACCCTCCACCACCACTTCAAGATAACCCGGAAGATCAATTAGCTCCAATCACCGCTTTCAAGCGAGATCCCACTGCCCCCGTCACTACCTATAGGAGAGAAGAACAAGGCCCCACTCCTACTACCATGCCTTATGTGAACCCCTCCTTTATGCATCAACAACAATGGCGTCCTTGGCCTAATTTATCCCAACCCGAGGCATCCACTTCCACCACTCCTAGTTACCCCCCTTTGGATCCTTCTTTGATTCAGTTCATGGCCGATATGACTTTGGCCTCCGAGGCGGCGGCTAAGTGGAGAGAGGAAAAAACCAGGGAGAGAGCTCTTTTTTCCCAGAGGATGGATAGGATGTACTACGACTTGGCTCTTGGCCAATACCCTTCTTACGATAATTGGTGTAGGGAGGGGTATAGGGACCCAGGTGGCCCGCATCCGTCCTATTTCATGTGGCCCGAGGGTGGGTATGACCAGGGTTCAAGGGTGTTCGGGGATTTCAATGTTCAGCATGACTACTATTCTGCACCGGTTTTTGCTTAACCGGTAATTGATGAGGAGGAGGTGGATCCCGAGACTGCGGCTCAGAATGCCGAATGGTTTGATAGGATGGGTCCTCGGTTCGAGATTTTGGATGGTGGCGGCTCAGGATCGGGAGCCGGGGGTGTAGATGAGTCATTTGCAGCGGCCGGAAGCGGCCATTTTGATGCTACATCCGCGGATTTTAGTGGATTCTCCTGAGGCCGGAAACCCATGAGTATGCTCCCTCTTTAATCCAAATCTTCGTCATGTTTATATTTTTGTATGCATTTAGATATTTGTAATACATCCTAGTTTAGTTATCCATTTAGTTGCATTCATTTAGGCCTGCATTAGAATTTAATTTTGTAAAATATCGTCACATGTTAAGCCTTGCATCCATATAGCGTAGTTGCATTTTGTTTAGGTGTCATCTTTTGACTTTCCAGTGGTTGGTACCCCCATGAGGGGCATTGCATTTATGCACTTTACCGCCACGACGAGACTCCGATATGGCACACTTAGTTTTTTTATTATTATCTGGACTTTCCTGTGGGAGGTACCCCCATGAGGGGCATTGCATTTATGCACCTTACCACCGCAACGAGACTCTAGATTAGAATATAGTTTAGCTTGCATTTACTTAGATCATGCACTTTGTATTATATCATTTTGCATTTAGTTTTAGGAATTTTATTTAGTTCATGCATTTCATATAGAACAGTTCATTTGCATAACTAACCCTCTTGTATATATTGTTCATATTGTGAATATTCATCAAAATCAAAAACCCCAAAAACAAGTTTTTATTTTTCAAAATATTTAAAACCCAAAAACATGTTATTTGTTTTGAATTCACCCCTCACACCGTGTAAATACCATAGTGCGGGGAGGGAATTCCCAAAAAAAATCCCAAAAACTTGTTTTATTTTCTTTTTTTTTCTTGCTCTCCCTCCTTTCATATTTGAGTCACTTACTCGGGGACGAGTAAGACTTAAGTGTGGGGAGGATTTTATTTCTTTTGTATATATCGTTGATTTTTGAAAAAAGTCGAAAAATGCCTAAAAATCAAAAAATTTGAAAATTTTCCAAAAAATATATGTTTAGATTAGTTTGTATATAGTTTATTTTGTATATATTGCCGTGTGTTTCTGTTTATCTCCATCCATAGGTGCACCCCACATCATAAGAGGCACGAAAAAGGGAAAATGAAGACGCTTTGGTGAGATCTTCCCTATTTCTCTTCTCCCTTATCTCCTTTTCTTCTTACTTGAGGACGGGATGTGTTGATGACGATGTTGTGAATTTTGTTGATTGGCGTGTGTGCCACTTGTGTGCTGTTAGGAGATAACATTAGCTTGTGTGTCATATAGTCGGTTAGAGCATGTGCATTTAGGTTGTATATATGCTAGATTTCATCATGGCATATAGTTGCATTGAGAAAGAATAATTTTATAATTGTCTTTTTGGAAAACTTGTTGAATGTGCATAGTCCCTTTTAGCTACTTTTTTATTCATAAAGTGTTCATCTTAATCGTGGAGTTTTAGACGCCCTGGGTTGTGCATTTCTAGTGAGTTTTGACCCGTCTACTAATGCCGAGTCACGAGTTTGCGCTTATTCCACCTCGACAACCTCAATTGATGTGAATATTCCGATGGTAGAAAAGATTCTTAGGTGACCGTTCTTGCTATGCAACCAACCTTGATTCATTGTTCTTCCACTTTTGCTCAACAAAGGAAACAAATCAAACAAGCTAAAAATATTGAGTCAATTATCATCTTTTCTTGTTTTCGTCGAGGAAATGCAAAACGGAACTTCTAGGGATTCTAGTGGACCCTTATCTAGGGTCCCTTTCGATGCCACTACGGTGGGGATACCCCTATTGTTGGTTCCGACCTCGTGTCCTTGACGGAAACCGTGCGCTTTCCTGCCAAAAAAAAAAAAAAAAAATTGCAAATTAAAATGCAACTCAAAAAGAAAGAAAAAGAAAGCAAAGTGTTGAAATGAAAGTTTTGCAAGCAATTAGACTCAATTATCATTTTCCTTTTATCCTTCTTGAATCATTTGCCCTTGAGTTGCATAGTGAGACGGGACGATCCTTGTGTCTCATTTATTTGAGAAACGTGAATTCCATATGCTATTGTGCTTAATAACGTCACGAGGATTTCATTTCCATCTTCCATTTTATCGCTTTTGACCAAGCAAATAGTAGACGGGGTTCAAAATTATCATTAGACTTGCACCGCTAGGAGGCGAATATTTTTCCATGCTTTATGATATTAGTGGCTTATAAGGATCATGCATTATTTAGACGGTTTTCCTTTTAGATTTTTCCGTCACATGGATGAGGCATGTGATTTTTCTTTTGTTAGATGCATCTTTGTCGTGTTCCTACGTGCTTATCATTTGGATGCGTCGCGATTTTGAGCAAGCCCCTACTTGCCTTGCAAGGAGGTACTCTACCTCATGAGTATCTCGTTGTGAGTTGAAGGGACGGAGGAGGCCCGTTAATTGCCTACCGTCGGATATTATTAGTAGTTTAGGTAGTAGCCTTAGTATTAGTGTAGTGTTGAATTAGGGTACTTATGGGTCTCGAATCTTGTCTACTTACTCGAGGACGAGTAAGTCTTAAGTGTGGGGAATTTTGATAAGCATTTAATTAGTCACATTTTTCTTTTCATTTTCATCCCCATTTTGGTCCGTTTACACGGATATGCGTGTCTTTAATTGCATTTTGCTTCCCGTTTTCCCGTGCTATGAATGTCGATCTTAATTTGCAGGAATTAAGGCGGAAACGAAGAAATCGGTGCATAAAGACCTTGCATGAGTCGGGATTTGGAAATGAGAAGAAGAATGAAATGAGGAGTCTTCAGGTGGCGCAGGCCGGCCCTCTGACCGGCGGCCGGCCACCCGGCCCAGACTACAATCCCACAAAGGAAAGAAGAAGAGAAGGGGAAGAAATGGCCCAGGTAGCGCCGGCCGGTCACCCGGCGGCCGGTCACCCGGCGGCCGGTCACCCGGCGGCCGGTCGACTACCCGGCCTGCACTACATCAGTAAGTACTTGGGAAGTAATTCGTGCTCCAGGCCGGTGGGTGGCCGGCGGCCGGTCACCCGGCTGTGAACGCATTTCCCATACTTAGAAGAATTTTGAAGACGAGAAAAATGAAGACACTGATGTGCTCCAGGCCGGTCGACCGGCCTGGAACACAACTCCGCATTTTCGACTCCTCTTCTATTTTCTTTCTTAATTTTCGAGATACCTATATATACCCTTCCCCTAATATTTTGTAAGCAGCTTTTGATAAACACTTAGCACAAAACCCTAGATAATTTGTAACCTCTATTACTCATTAATTACTCTCCTAATCGTTCCCTAATTAAGTTTAATTTCTCAATTCAAGTTAGTAGATCTAGTCTTTCTTAGTAGAACTATCATAGTTTTGGGTTTGTATTGAAGATTTTGGGTGAAGACATTCTCCCTATTCATTAATACAAACTTTGTTGGTATAAATTTCTCATCATTTTTTTGTTAATGCAATTTATTTCATTTCTAGTTGATTATTTATCATTTTGATTGTTATAATTATCCATTTCCATAATATGATGTTCATTTCACTATTCCTTGCCTTTAGTTGTTTGATTTCCCTTAGCATGAGTGAGTAGTTTCCTTCTAGGGTTTAGGGGGAGCCTAAGGGAGGATTATGTGGGATAATTAGTTGGGTAATTAGTAGACTTGTGGTAATAATTTGGGTATTACCCATATGCACACTAGGTGTTTGATCAAATGTGTCAACGAAAGTTGCCCACTTTATCAAGTATCGTTTGATTATCTCTTACGCGACGGTGGTAGAGATGATTAGACTAGTGTTTATATGAGTGATTTGAGACAAGTGCGATGGCTTTGTTGATGATTATTAATTGTTGAGACATTAGCAATTAATTCTACTCGAATTTATTACCCACTTGCTAATTACTAGACTAACCCATTAATCCCCCTAAGGTGAACCCTTTACCTTAGTTTTTCCCTTAATTGTCTTTACCTTGTTATTTAGCGATTACTTGCTTTTTCTAGTTCTTAGTTAATCTTCCCATCCAACCTTTGTTAGGCTAGAATAGGACTCGATCGAACTTGTAGTTGACCCCTCCATCCTCGTGGATTCGACCCCTTTATACTACTTATATAGGGTTTATTTTTGATGTTTGTTTTGACGACGAAACGATCATCAGCACTAAGGTTATAGTATGTTAGATTATAACTTTGCGCGTAAGCTACCCACGTTATACCTATTTGAGCTATAACTTAAAAAGTGACGTTATGGTGCGGTCTACTATAAGAAGACTCGTTGTGGTGACATGATGGTTCGTACCGTGGAGTCGACATGGTGGTTGTGGTGACACGGTGACATGGTTATAGTACCGTGGAGTCAACGGTTATAGTACCGTGGAGTCAACGGTTATAGTAACGTGGAGTCGACTCGATACTATAACTGTTGTGGTGACATGTTGATTTGTATTATTGTGGTGACATGGAAGAGAGTTGTATTTGATGATACTATAAGCGCGCACGTTGTTATAGCTTGGAGTACTATAACTTCACTAAAGTTGAGTGAAGGTTATAACTGAAGGTACTATAACTTTACTAGAGTTAAGTGAAAGTTATAGTTGATGATACTATAACCTGACACGCTTAGTAATTTTATAGCTGGATGTACTATAACTCTGCTGGAGTTAAGCGAAGGTTATGGTTAATGATACTATAACCTGACAAGCTTAACCAAGGTTATAGTTGGGGTTACTATAACTTCACTAGGATTAAGTGAAGATTATAGTATGAGGTACTATAACATTGACTTGTTATATGCTTCTGTATCTTGTGTTATGGTAGCTTGAACTATAACATGACCTTTGAGGTGTAATGTTATAGGTCCAGTAACTATAACCTTTGGTCAACTGTACTTGTTTATGTGTGGTGTTATGGTTAGTTGAACTATAACGCTATGTTTGCATATCATCTTGGTTACTCTCATTATTTGAGGAGTAGAGCAGTTAGTTAAATAGTTCTATAATTTGAGGTGGAACAGTCAGTTAAACTGTTCTACAGAGTTGAGTCGTGATGTTGTTCACGCATGTTTTGTACAGTCACTTAAACTGTGCATTTGTTTGTTGGCTAGTTAGAATAGATGACGGTAGTATCAGTTAAATACTATCGGAATGAATCAAGAGCCACCCTTCGGGGGTTTATTTGGTCTATGTTCGGGGGTGGCCAGAGACATCAGTTAAATGCTCTGGGTCCCGAGTGTCGTTCGATGTGTAGTTAATACATCGAGAGGTCTGGCCAGGTCTTAGGCATATAAGCAGTGGTGATACGCTATACATAGTACCGTGGAGGCAGTGGTTATACGCTCCACAACCGACAGAGGCGGTGGTTATACTCTCTGTCAAGTTAGAGACAGTGGTTATACGCTCTAAGAGGCGTTCGCTCTATTCGCTATGCTTTGTTTCTAGCAATTGTGCCTTATGTTGCTATGGATCGTGTGCTACTTTGGGTCTTGAATGTATTCATGGTCTAGTGGTCACATATGGTATAGATCTGCTCGATTGGATTCATGTAGGTTTGGTTCCGTCTTGGTAAGTTTGAATGTATGTCATATTGTATAGATTACTTCACATGTCATTTATGATTACTGTCTATTGTTATAGATTGTTATTAATTCAGCCTGTTGTAAACATGACTGCGAGAGCACCTAGTTACTCCCGACTGATTGTCGACCCCTGTTCTCAGGTTGAATTTAATGCTGCTTGTCTGGATGCTTGGGCTGGAGAGACTTGTGGCGAGGTAAATAAATTGTTTAGGAATTTAATCTAGTTTGAGAATATTAATAATGTATTAGTTTAGATTTGGATTTGAATATCGATCCGGATTGGTCAGGTATTTCCGCCACCTTGATCCTTGTTTCATCTTTATACTCTGATGATTTATTTATTATTAAGGTATTTCTTTGTTTTAATAATCTGGTTGTTACACGTCTTTACAGACAAGCCCTTAACTTTGTTTGCTTCATTGGTTTCTAGCCTTCTCTTGACAAGCACGCTATCATTTTCGTGGCCTTATCCCTTGTTCTTAACCTAGCAGCATGTGAGCTGAAACTCTCTCAATATCATCAAGCAATTTCTTACTGTTACTTTGTGTTACATTTTGACCCCCGCAATGTTAAAGCCCTATATCGTAGGGGCTTAGCAAACAAGCAGTTGAATCTCCTTGAAGAGGCTCTTGCGGACTTTGAGAATGCGCTCCAACTTGAATCAAATAATAAAGAAATTAATCGTGAGATGCTTGACATGGTAGATAAGTTAGTGGTGAATCCTAATGGGAAGCGGGTTGTTTTTCCTTTTGACCCTTTAGAAGTTGCAAATAAAGGGAAGAAGCCTCTTCGTAGTTGTCATTGACAAATCCATTTCAGCTTCTAGCTCAGGAACACAAACCGATGGAGTAACATATGACCAAGACGCAGTAGGTAGTAGATCGAATGATACCATTGTGTCTATGTACTCGTACGACGTCTGCAAGACAGACCAAGACAACACATACCAAGACACTTTGGTTTTGGACATGAAGTCTCAGTGTGCGAATGATCCACCTCTGCTTTCTACGAGTAATACTGATACAAATAATTTCTTTTCTGCAAAACCTTCGACTTTAACCTTCTCCAACAAAAAGAATGCTAAAAATAAATTACACATCTCGTCCCCAAGATTTTGGGAATCTGGTCCTAGGGGAAGGAACACCAGATTTTTCACCCAGGATCATCGTCTTTTTTTAGGGTTTGTCCCCTCGCCTTGAAAAATTCTATCCAGACGGAAACTTCCAACGATGATTATTCAAGGGCAACAGAAGTTCCCTCTTCTTCTCCTTTACTTAGGGAGCAAGATAAGATTGTTGTTTCCATTCCCGGGAGTAACGAGGTGGTTCAAGAAGAATTTATATTCCAAACTGATAAAAAGAAGCGTCTTTCGTTAGATACCTATATATGCAGTAAGGTATCAACTGTTGAATACCAGTTTGTTGCGGTCAAAATGCACTCGCGCAAAGATTGCAGACGTAAAGTAGATTATTCCCAACGCCGGAGCCCAGTGGTCTAAGCTAGTTTGAAGACAACTTCTCACTAATTGGTACAACAATTTTCTTTTCTTTGCAAGTACGCTGGAAAGAATGCAGTGGTTAGAAGGGCCAAGAGAAAGGAGACTCATCTGTTTCAGTTCGATGACGATTATCATCAACCACTAAAACAATGTCGTTCTTCTGTTTCTTTTACATACCTTAGTACTTTTAGTTCGAGTACATGGCTCTGTAGTAGTCTAAGAGACTCAGGTACCCCTTTGTTTGTAGTGTAACTGGTTTCTTTATATTGCAGTCTATCTTTGTCCAAAAAAAAAGTGCACCCAATAAGAATAAGAAATTTATAATAATTAACATTTGTGATCCAAGTCTAAGACATGAAAGCCACGCATCCTAAGTCCTATATTCCCATTTCACAACGAGCATTCATGTCCTCCAGAATGCGTAAAAAAGCGGGAAAGCATAACCGTAACGGTAGTGAAACAGAGCATAACCAGGGGCGGACCCAGGTTCTAAATTTTGGTGTAGCAAAAATACACGCTACTCAAAACAGTTTTTGTACGGACTTATGGTCGGAATTTATGATATCGACAATGGAAAAAAAATATACAATACGGTTAATTATACTTTTACGATATAATATACAATTGTATTTATGCGAATTTTTGTATATCCGATAACAATTTCCATATATAAGATACAGTTTATATATAAAAAAAAAAACTTATCAAATACGTGTCGATAAAATATGCTAACCGGATACACTATTTCTGATGCGGTTCTATTTTTTTTAAAAGAAAATATTAAAGAACACATTAAAGTTCAACTCTTTGTTTCTTATTTTTATATAAAAAATAATAATTATACGTCTTTGAACTATACCCAATTGCTAATATAATGATGTAAAAAAATTTATACATATAAAAAAAGGTCATGGAAAAAAAACAACATGAACTATTAGATCGCAAATTAGTGAAAGTTTTACTTCTTTATCCATTTCCTTCTTAAAGAATTTGAAGAGGGCAAAGTTACTAAGCAAATATACTAATTAATGTGCTGTGGGAATTGTAGAAATTATACTAATTAATGTGCTATGGAAATTGTAGAGGGGTAAATAAGCATAAATCAAGAGGAAGAAATGTAATACTAGAGAATTAAGGAGACTGAATAATTAATGATAGGTTAATGGGTATTTAATGGTGTAGCAAATTTATATTTTTTCTAAATTTTCTTGGGCTTTGGTATAGCAATTGCCACACCATTGACATACATGGGTCCGCCCCAGAGCATAACTGGTGCTATAGTTAATGCTACCTACACGGGAATACCTCCCACCTATTAACACACCTTATAAACGACCCAACAACCCTCTTGAAGAGCCATCACAACACCCCTCTCAAACCCGACTTTAAAACAGTTCAAAACTATGTCCCAATATTAAGGCCCTGTTTGGCCGTGCATTTCATGTACCTTATTTGGTCAAACTAGCTTATTTAACCAAAATTTCAGATACCTTGCTTTAAAGTAGCTTATTTAACCAAATAAACTATTAAATGAAATGCTACCTAGAGATGCATTTAAGAAATAAGGTACCTGATTTTATTTTATCTTCTTTTTTTACCCCTTCAATTTATATTATTAAATAATTATCATATCTTTTTACGTCATTTTAGCAAAATCAGTTACCTTTTAAGTTAGTTTATCAAACAAACTTTTATATAATCGATCACTTTATAAGCTCATGATTTTCAGCTACCTTATCAGTTACCTTTTCAGGTTTCAGTTAGCTTTTCAGTTTTCAGCTACCTTTTGCTACCTTTTCAGCTAATTTTACCAAACAAAACCTAACTCGATTATCAGACTCGAATTATGATCCTATGTCTACCGATTGCACCGTAAAAATTTCAACCAAGTTATTTGCCCAATGGCAACCAAATATAATATGCCTAATAGCAGGGTTGGGTGGAGACTGGAGAGTAAGACTAATTACGTAACTTGGAGCTTAAGATTGGGAGTCTTCAACTTATGTCAAGTTATTATATTATTATTTTATTACTAATTTAAATGTTGTGCAAATGCACGATTTTCTAGACAATAATGTATGAAGACGTTAAATAGTATAGCTTGGTAACATGCTTAAGTGATATAAGAGAAAAAAATTGATAGTTTTCATTTCAAACAATATTAGCGTGTAACTTAAACCTAATTATATAAATTATATAACTATTACAATTGTATATTATTCCGTCCCGGTCATACAATTATATTTACCAAAAGAATAATGCAAAGTCAGTATATTATTATAAGTATCACCACTATCCAAACAAGGCCTTGATTTTAAATTATTATTATAATAAATTATTTAACTATTACAACGTTTCCTAAATAACTTTTCAAATATACAAAGTATCACCACTATCCAAACAAGGCCTTGATTTTAAGAACCACCGAACCAATTTATCTAAGTCAAGCCCGTCCGAGCAAAGTTGGCATTCAGTGGAACCTGTTAAGAATACTAAAAACAACATAATATAAAGCCCCGACTTCCGCCGTCAGGAAGGGATCACTTAACGTCATCTTTAACCGTACAGTACAGATTTATGAAGAAATTTATGCAGTCTGGAGCCTTTCAGCGCAAAAGAGATAAAAAAGTTGCAGCAACATTATTCGTCTAGGGTCCAAAGGATACGAGCATATGCTGCGAAAACATTGCTGCAATGCAATACAGAGTTAGAGCAACTACTAAGTTCAAGAGTCTTAGCCATATGCACAACATTCAACTTAATGTGTTCGTATATTTTGTGCAAGAACTTAAAAAGGGCCACATTAGATATTTACCAGTCTTGTGGGGCGGCTTCGATTGCTCGTTCTAGATAACTCAAAGTCCGCTCTCGGTCGTGATAGAGTTCCCATAATAAGGTGGCAAACTGTGACAACATCTCGCCATCTTGTGGCTCAACCAGAACCGCACGCGAATAGTATTCTTCGGCATCTTCAAGATCTCCCTTTGACTGTTACT
This sequence comes from Heliosperma pusillum, assembly GCA_022085475.1. Classification (NCBI taxonomy): domain Eukaryota; kingdom Viridiplantae; phylum Streptophyta; class Magnoliopsida; order Caryophyllales; family Caryophyllaceae; genus Heliosperma; species Heliosperma pusillum. Next base: position 17,933 of record JAIUZE010027764.1, on the reverse strand, counting down.
TAAAACATGGTCACTCAAAAATTCTGGTGTGATTAAGAAAAGAATAATTGATATATCTGAGTTACTTTTTGTTTTTATTATCATTTGTTAGGACATTTATGTGACCAGATTCTAGAGAATATATCTGTTCATATCGTTAGCACAATGAGATGATTTAGGATTCGCAAGAAAATAGAAATCATTGTCGTAGATTTATTTTACTCAATCACTGGATTGGCTCAACACTAATGTTGAACCAGTTTGAGCTTATTTTATCATGGTGCTTGATAGTGCCATAAATCAATGTCACACACTATAAATGTCTATCACAAATGGATATTACATACTCGAATCGGATAAGGCAACCTTGATATAAATTGACTATGAACTATAACTGATTAACTGGAGATTCACCTCATACAAAAACTGCGCATACTTCTTTAAGAAAGTGGGATCGGAAGGCTTGTCGTTGATCATCCTTTTGTAGTAGCTTTCCAGATCACCAGAGTCGACATTAATTCCATCTGTTGGCTGCAAGTGAGCAGATTTCTGTGGGTTGTTCATGCAGAAGCCAGCAATTCTACGATTGTCAGCACCCATTGCTACGAATCAAGAAATAATAATGCAGTGACAGGAATTTTTATACCTGAAACGTATCAGGAACTGCAGATAGATCTTCTTCATCATCTTCTGTTTCCCAAAGAAACTTCGCATAAGCTGCCATAACAAAGCTAAACGATACAGTACAAAGTCAGTGCGAGGGTGACTATTCTAGATGATACTCGCACAAAGTATGCAGCAGTTAAATTATAATATTATGTTCTTCGATCAGGCACGTTTTTTCCTCATAGTCCTATATATAGCAATCCCTTAAATCCCTTTAACATGTTTACGGTAATTACAAATAAATAGCATAATAGCTTTTCATTTGAATAAAATAGTAATATACATGGAGTGAACCATAGGCATGCAGCGATGTAAAATACTCTTAAATGTGATCGTGTCCAATTGCATGAGACCAGTAGCAAAAAAAGCAAGCGCGTCATAAGAGCCAAACTAATGGTTGATCTGGAACTTAATCTTAAAATTACCCACCTGTCATCTGGAGCAGTTTGAGCTGCAAGATCAAAGTAGGCCAAGGCTCTTTCATGATCATGATGAAGCACCCAAACCAATTGCGCGCACTGAGCTAAACTTTCTCCATCTCCCGGATTAGCTTGTGAAGCTCGGAAATAATACTCTTCTGCTCCTTGAAGGTCTCCTTTTCCCTTGTAGGATGAGGAAGAAAAAGAAAAAAAAAGGAAGAGGAGGAGAAAACTACGTTATTTGGAGTAGAGTGTCGGATATATGCAACCTTTCCCCAACAATGGTGAGCAGATTTTTAGCTTCCATTATATTCCAAGGATGAAATGAAAGAAAAGAACTTTTAAGAAAAAATATTGTTTACCTATCCTCAAACCAGCGACTCTTTGCTCATTTTTTGCTCAATTGCTAACCTTCGTAATAATGAGATACAAGAAGTATATTTATACTAATACAAAAACTCCTAACCTTCCTAAACTAAGTTACTCCTACGATAATACCATTAGGAAAACTAATTTAATTGAGAAAAGACATTGCTTTAGGCAATATTTTCCACACGCCCCCGCAAGACGGACCGTCGAAGAGGAAGTGCGATCTTGGAGAAAACAATAAGTGGCGCCAATCTTCGGTGGGTGACCGAAAGGGTGATGCCATGAACATAGTGGTGAGTTTAATTGGATATGCATGGACCAAACAAAGTAGGGTTTGGGGTGAGAGGTTTAACTTCCGTCCGAGATCTGATCTACTCTGAGCTATGAGGTATTTCCATGTATCCAGAAAACGAGGCTCGGGCTCTAATATCATATTCAAGAGATAGGTTTATGTCACAATATTAAAGGGGATTATAACTGAATGACGTGATTATTATTGATTGAGACGGTTACATATATAGGAGAGTTACTTGGGGAATAATCTAAAGATATTCTAAAGATAATGTTTCCTAACTAATAATATATTATCTCATGATAATATATTCCTAATAATATTCTTCCTAATATTCTCTAATACACGCCCTCAGTCAAAGCAATAGTTAACGGACACTTTGTCCGGACGAAAAAAGAATAATTGACGATGCCACGTAGAGGAACCCAGTTGATCGTTGTCGACGCTTTCACCGAATGTAGTGCCTTGCCTTTGTCGGGATCATGACATAGGAAGAGCCACACTATGACATAGGAAAAGCCACACTGCTAATAACATTAATAAAATTAATTGTGCACGAGGGTCGAAACAACTCGTGGGACACAAACTAAATAGACGTCAAGGTGCACGAGGGCAGTAGAAACTCTTGAAACACCGACCAAACAAATGGTGCACGAGGGCCGAAACAAACTCGTGAAACACCAGAACTCCCGAAACAAACTCAGCAGTATAATGAAATAAAAATAAAAGAAAAACAGTACGTCTAAACCAATAAAACACACGTCCATGCACTTCGAGCGGCTGCGGAATACGGCTGATAATGTCATACCACCCGGCCCGTTAGGCAGGGGTGGTTGTAGGGTGAACCGTGGGAGGACGAAGAGAAGGCAACAATGACGGACGCGGTGAGAGTTTAGAACAGTGGCGGTCGCCAAAACGACATGGCAGAGAGGGTTGACGTAACAACTATGGACAGCGCAAGTGTAGTAGCGGCGGCGGCACGAACAAAGTCAACAAAGCAGGCAGACGGAGGCATACCAACATGAAGCACAAGCAGAGAAAGTTATTCCTAATAAATTAATATAGGCCTAGGTATGCGGGTACGGGCAGAGGTGACCGAGGGGGAGAGTTAGGCGAGGTTGCGGATGGCGTCATGGCGGTGAGATGTGTAGATGCGGCTGGTTTGTGTATGAGGATTGTGAGTATTGGGTTTTGAGCAGGGGAAGGTCAATGGTGGTCTGATTAGGGGAAGAGGAAAGGCTACTGGGTATGGGGTAGGAAGGGGAAGGTCAATGGTGGTCTGATTAGGGGAAGACGAAAGGCTACTGGGTATGGGGTAGGAAGGGGAAGGTCAATGGTGGTCTGATTAGGGGAAGACGAAAGGCTACTGGGTATGGGGTAGGAAGGCCAGGACGAACGATTGGCAAGGAAGAATATTATTAGATAGAATATATTAATAGGTAGAAAATATTATTAGTTAGGAAATATTATCTTTAGAAATATATTTAGATTATTCCCCGAGGCAACTCTACAATATAATGTAATCGGATTCATCAATAATAGACATCTTATTCAGTTATAATCTCCCTTTCATATTCTTACATGGTATCAGCCTAAATTCCGATCCCCCAAAACTACTTCTGTCTGTCTCAACTCATCTCATAAGCCACTGGCCGGAGATGGTTGCCCTATTATTCCCATCTCCGGCTGGCCTATGCTATTTCACGCTATTTCACACCCTGCTTAATATATTAGCACTATTATAATTTAGGAAACTAATAAATGTGGTTTTTGTCCCACCAACCTTTTTCCCCTTAATTAACTATCCATGCCCTCCTGCCCCTGCAACCAACCAACCACAACAACCCGCCATCAACTTTTCCGCCTGCCTACCACCCATATCCAACTTCTGCCGACCCAAAACCCAACACCATCGCACGCCCTACAGCCAACACCCATATTCGACGCCCTCCGTATAACCCGACCGAAACCTTAGACGATTATTATATTAGGAAATAAATATGCTCTCCCTCCGACGGTCCTTCATGTTGTCTTGCCGCCGCAGATGCCGCTGACTCCGTCCACGCCACTGCCGTCATCACACTTGCCACTGTCCACCGCTGCTACGGCAACCATATCTGCCTTGTTGCTACGGCAACCGCCACCAGTCGAAACCTTAGCCACGAGAACCCTCACTGCCATGTCGCTTAGGCGACCGCCAATATACTAAACCCTCGCTACGTCCGTATTTGTTGCCTTCTCTTCGTCTGCCTAGGGTTCGCCCAACAACCACTCCTACCTAACAGGCCAGGTGGTATGACATCATCGGCCGTATTCAGCAGCCGCTCGAAGTGCATCGACGTGTATTTTATTAGTTTAGTCGTATTGTTTTCTTTTAATTTTATTTAATTGTCCGGTTGAGTGTGGTTCGGCCCTCACCGTTTGCTGGTGTCTCACGAGCTGCTTCGGTCCTCGTGCACCTTGACATCCAGTTGTTTGTGTCTCACGAGGTGTTTCGACTCTCGTGCACAACTAGTTTTATTAGCGTTATTGTGTGACTTTTTCTAATGGCACGATCTCAAGACACGGGCAAGACTCAAGATTCGGTTAAAGCGTCGGCAAAGGTCAACCTGGCTCATCTACATCGGCCTTATCAACTATTTTTCGTCCAGTCAAAGCGTTCGTCTAACTACCGTTTTGACTAAGGAGGTGTATTAGAGAATATTAGGAAGAATATTATGAGATATAATATATTATTAGTTAGAAAATATTATTAGTTAGAAAATATAATCGTTAGGATATCTTTAGATTATGCAACTCTACTATATAATGTAATCGGATTCATCAATAATAGACACCTCATTCAGTTATAATCTCCCTTTCATATTCTTATAGTTTATTAAAGATTTTCATGAACAATATTGAGATACAAGAGGTACATATCTATACTAATAGAAAAACTCCTAACCTTTCTAAACTAAGTTACTCCTACAATAATACAATTACGAAAACTAATTAAAATTAGGAATAGGCATCGTTTTAGGAAATATTTCCAACATCAATTTTCTGAAACCTTTTCAGTTGGTGTGCCAAATATTTTTTATTTAATCAACTTCTATTTTTTTAAGTATGTTTTCAGGTTGCAGTTAATTTTTCAGAATTCGGTTATCTTTTCAGGTTTCAGGTAGTTTTTCAGCTTTTCAGCTGCTAGTTTTGTCAAACAGGGCCTTAGTCACAAAATGTTTATATAATATACATGTCGAGCATCAAAATAACTAGATCTTGTTAGAAATTAGACATTTGGTATACATGATTACTATTATTAATATTATAATGAACCGTCTTGCACAAAAGTTGTCACCTAACACAGAAGTTGTGTAAAACGAATCTCTCAAGTATAAATAAGGACCCATTAAATGAAAAGTTATTTATTTAAAAGATTGGTTTTACAAACTTCTTTTGTAAGGGCACCTTACACAAGAATTTGGATTGATATAAATTGTACTGATCTGACGCGTATTGATCCTACCTGGAATAATGAGCAGTAGTAGTAATAATGACAGATGACTATCGCGGCAATTATACATAAAATATACTGAACGTGTAGGTAATGTCACAAGTGTTTTAATGAAGAGTATTTGTGTAAGACATCTTTGTGGTCGACTTCCAGTATAAGAGTTACCGGTTAAGTCATGAAATTAACCATTGCAAAACTTACATCGGGTTTTAGTCATTATGATTATAGCACACTTAAATCGAGTGGACCTGGTTCCAGATTCGACAAAAAGAGACTTTCGTTTGGGTACAATTAGGTATAGTGTTATGTTGGTGGATGAGATAGAGTCAATTGTTATTGGTATAATTTAGCATTAATTTCACGTGGGTCGAACATCGACCAAGCTGGATCAGTGTTTTTAGGTTTTTAGGTGAGGTGGGGGGTTTTCAGGTTTACCAGCTAACATTGATGTTTTGTGCTGGTTATATCCAACAATTTATTTTACTTAAGCATACTATTGCGCACACCCTGTCTTAGCCCCTATTTACAGTGTGCTAGACGGATAAATTGTTTTTACATTATGATAAATGACTCGTTTCCATATGTTAGCTCAAAAATTCCTTTCATATGATTAGAAAAAAAGCGTAGAAATGACTTGAAAGGAGGAAATAAAGTGCTTCGCTCGTCCTATTAATTCTAGGTCACAACCTTATAACTTATTAACAACATATTTTTTTTTGGCAGCAGTAAGGATAAGTATCTTACATTCCCATCGCACTCGCAGCTAGGTTATGTGCTAGTCTGTTAAGATTGAGAGGGATAAAGCTAAAAGAAATGCACTGAAATAAAGGAAGCATTATTTCTATGTCGGATAATATGCCAGCGGTCAAGCGTTGGTAATCATCCACCTTAGTGATCTGCAACAGAACCTGTAGACAGTCCGATAGCACATGAAAATGCATTAGTTTATGCTTAATGGCCCACTTTATAACCTCTCGAATTCCGATAGCTTCTGCTTTAGCGGCACTTTCAGCGGTCCATCTTTCCGCGTGTCTGTATATTTGACAACCCTGTGGATCGTAGACAACCCAACCAATAGAAGCTTGAAGTGAAGGTAGCCAACTCGCATCCACTTTGACGCGAAAACTCTGGCAATTTCCAGCTCCCCGAATCATATAAAAAGGAAAGGAATTCCTAATTTTGTCTCTTCTTTTATCTATTTGATTAATTCCCAACGTCCCATCATTAGTTGCTTTTTTAATCTTATTTTCAATAGCAGAGATAACTGATCCTGCTTCTTCTTCTTGTATCCGAAAAAAGAGTTTTGGTGAAAAAGTAGTTTCATGGAAGATAATCTTACTCCGGATGATCCAAATACTCCAAAGGATGGATGAAAAAGAGATAATAGTAGACTGGTTTGCCTTGCTTGAGAAGAAGAATCTGTACCAATTTATAATCCATATATCAATTGGAACATGAGTATCATATCCAGTAGTGATACCCAGGGTAGACGCCGCCCAAATCCTTTTAGATATCTCACAATCACAGAACAAGTGAGCAGTCGTTTCCACAGATCCCTCGTAGTTACAAAAAGGGCATACTGGATCAATTTGAATACGCCTTTTTAAGAACTCCTCGCGCATAGGTAATGAATTAGTCATAATTTTCCATATTAGAACTTTCCATGTTGGTGGGATGGGTAAAAACCATAGTTTCCTTTTACAGAAAACTTTCGCCGTATGACTAATTCTATTTGCATCCTTGATAGACCTCGAGGTGTCAAGATGGACCTTTAATGCACTTGTATATCCACTTTTAACCGAATAATTGCCCGTAGATGTCAACACCCAGACCACAGTATCTTCAATGATTGACGGACAGATTGGTATAACGCTTATTTTCCTTGCCCAGTCAGTCTCAAAGAGTTCATAGATGAGATCATAATTCCATTTCATCGTTGGTAGAATAAGATCTTTAATTGTCATCTGAACCACTGAGTGTGTTGTGGAGACATCCAAAACTGTTATGAAGGTTGGTCTTGCTCCATTTATCCACCGCGTTGTCGATATATTCAGGTTGGAATTAGGACCGAATCGCCATCCTAAATTTGGCAGGAGTAGTTTTAGACCATAAATAATACTCCGCCCCCCAGGAAAGCTGAGTATTTTCTTTTGGTAGGATCACTTCCAAGGGATTATCGAAAGCAATTAGCCGCTTGAGAAAAACCAGAGTGATAATAGAATGTCTCTCCTTTAATATTCTCCATGCTACTTTACCCAATAAGGCTTGATTAAGACAATTTATATTCCTTACTCCGAGACCGCCTTGTGATTTAGGTATACTCAGGAAATTCCTACTACACCAATCGATAGATTTTGATGATTTATTCCCTGACCACCAAAAATGTGACAATAAGGAGTTAATCTTATTAGCCACACTTACCGGTATTTTGAAAACCGATAGAATATAATTTGATAGGGAGGACACAACAGAATAAATCAATTGTAATCTTCCGGCCGGTGATAAAAAAAGCCCATTCCACGATGCAATCCTTTTCTTAACCTTGTCAATGATACTAGCAAAGATATCCTTTTTTGAGAGCTAAAGTCTGATTCAATACCAAGATATTTCCCAATCCCCTTATTATTTTTGATCTTTAGATAATTCATTCCTAATGTGGCTGATGCCATAGTCGTACTTCAGCTAAAAAGAATTCCAGATTTAGCTGTATTGATGATTTGACCTGATGCCTTACTGTAACAATCTAGTGTTTCCTTTAGCTTAAGAAAAGCATCATCTTTGTCCTTTAAGAAGAAAACAGAGTCATCGGCGAAGAAAAGATGTGAAATAGGTATCGATCCTCTTCCCACCGTTATTCCTTGTAGACAACCACTAGCTTGTTGCGCAACTATGTTTGCCGAAAGGACCTCGGTACAAAGGATAAATAAGAAAGGGGAAAGAGGATCTCCTTGTCGAAGGCCACATTGAGGTTTGAATTGTTTCCGTGGCACTCCATTTAGTAGAACTTCGTATGAGACTGATGTGACACAATTCATAATCAATTTTATAATCGATTTAGGGAAGGAGAAGCAGATCATCATCTTTTCTAGAAAATCCCACTTTATTCGATCAAAAGTCTTACTCATGTCAGCTTTGAAAGCAAAGCGCCCACATTTGCCAACCTTATGCTTATTCATATTGTGAATAATTTCATGAGCAATAAGAATATTATCCCCTCTGACGACCCTTGAGGATTGCGTTTTGGTAAGGGCCTATGACGGTGGACATTACTCTCGAAAGCCTGTTTGTGATACATTTAGAAACAATTCTCATAATAACATTGCAAAGACTTATAAGACGATAGTCTTCCAACTTTTTGTGGTGATTCCCCTTTAGGTATGAGAGTGATGAAGGTTCTATTTAGTTCCGGAAGAACCTTACCGTTATTGAGAATATCAAGGACTGCTGAGATCACATCATGCTTAACTGTGTGTCACCTTTGATAGAAAAGCGCCGGGATTCCATCAGGACCCGGAGATTTTAACCCTCCTAATTGGAAAACGACTTTCCTAACTTCCTTAACAGTGAAAGCCCTTTGTAAGTAATCACTATCATCCTCTGAGATTTTATTCACCACGTTATGAAACAAAACAGAGTCTTCCATATGGACTTGTGGTTGACCACTATTAAGTCGTATCGGATTAAAAAGATTGCAAAAATAGGAGTAGAAAGAACCCCTTATAAATTTTTGATCATAGTGCCAGTTCCCTTCTTGGTCTTTTATTTCGCTAATAAAATTCCTTCCCGCGCGACCCTTAACCCAATTGAAGAAGAATTTTGTACATGTATCCCCATTAATTTTCCACTTAATTTTTGCTCTCTGTTTCCAGAATAATGACGATGCCTTTAGAAAATCCACAAGTTCTGAATTGACATTTTCATGATACAAATCATTTCCAATCTGAATGGTGGTTTCAATTGCATTTTCCAAACGAGTATCAAAATCTTCCCATTTAAGATTCCATTTTGCCTTTTTATCTAAACTCCATTTCTTTATAAAACTTCTTATGAAGGACAGTTTCCTCGCTAAACGAAATTGTATCGATCCGGCAAAATGAGTAGACCATTTTTCCCGAATAATAGACAAGCATTCATCATTTTCCAAACTCCAAGAATCAACCTTGTGGACGAGAAGATTTCAGCTTTGTCAAATGTAGATCCAATTCAATAGGCGCGTGGTCGGAAATTTGAATAGGATAATGCCTAATAGCGCTATTTGGGAAAAGATGTTGCCAATCCTTCGATCCTAGACCCTTGTCAATTCGTTCATAAACACGATGGATACCCTTTCTATTGTTGCACCATGTAAATCGCGGACCTTTGTAAGGAATGTCGATCAACTCGTGAGTAATCCTCCATTTACTAAAGTTCATTGCCCCATTTATTTGCCCTTTGTTCCTACTAAGTTTATCGCAATTAAACTCTACTTGGTTGAAGTCTCCAAGAATAAGATATGGGTAAGTAAGTGTCTCGATCAATGATCCAAGTTGATCAAAGACATTCATTCTTAGTGAGGTGTTTGGTTCACCATAAAACAAAATCAAGTACCATGGACTAGTTGCATACTTATTTATCATGAGGATGATGAAGTTGTTACACTTAGTTACCAAATGCACCATTGATTTTCCCTTCCATCCTACCCATAGACCCCCCGAGGAGCCTACAACATCAACCCCAAAAGACTCCGTAAAATATGATCTAAAAAGAGCACTGACATTACAAACTTCACATTTAGTTTCAACTAAAAACAGAAAATAATAAGACTTAATACTAAGCATCGCTCTTATTTTTGGAATTATAGGGGAGAGCGAGCTATTTAGCCACCTACAATTCCATGACAAACCAATCATGGCAAGAGAGGAGGTTGATTTGGGTCAACCTCCGCAACACCCATAGCAACATCAACAGAAGGAGACTGGGTCTCATCCTAATCTGACCCATCAGCCATGTCTTCAGCATCATCTTCATCTATTTTCATGTGGAAGCCATATTCCTTAAAATTTTGAGCTGATTGAGAAGCACCTTCAGAAACACCCACAGAAACAGCAGACCCATTACCATAGTAGCATCTTTTTTTAGCCAGGTGAATGAGGTAGGACTTAGCATGACCCACAGATAAGAGAGATTCCTCTGGTAAGACAGTTTCACCATTTTCAGAAGAGCATTTCCTCTTCTTATTTACATAGCAAATACTTGTAACAACCTCTGAATGTCCATTAATGGCTGGGAGTTCCCCAGTAGAATGAACTTTTTTTGCAACACTGTGACTGGATGGTTGAATAAAACAGCCACTAATCTCTATAGACTTACCCTGCAAATCATCATCCTCAGCACTTTGGGACCTCATGGCACCTTCTAGAGATAAATTGCAATCAGGCTCAGCAACAAGATTGAGATCAAACATTTGATTAACCCCTGCCCCCCTTGACTCATCAGGCATCTCATCATGAAACAGTTCAGCAGTCACCATTTCAGCACTCCCAAACTCCCAAACTCAGATTCAGAACTAATTAAGGGCCATCATTAGAAGGTTCATGCATATTGAAGGTAAATTGGTATGAGCCATTTGTGCTTTGGATAGGCAGGTCAAAAGTTTGATATAGCCTCTGTTGTCATCATCCATTCTAGCCCAATCAAAATCCCTTTCAACCCTATTCAGAATTGCATCTTGAATATGAATATCCCTATCATATCTGAAAGCTTGTCCACAATGATTTACAAAGTTTAAATAAGGATCACCCCTTCCCACAGCATTGTTAGAATGAGTATTAGTAGTAGCTTAAGCTCTTGTAGTAGTATTAGGATCTGCCTGAACTTGAGAAAACAAAGGATTTTCAACAGGAGAGGATATGCTTGGAGCAGGATTTGGAATACTTGGAACTTGGATTGAAATATTAGAAGGCATTTCAACATTCATAGCATCTTGATCATTTGCAGGAGGATGAGTATTGAATAAGTTTGTTGCAGGAGCTGCAGCACCAGCCACATCACCATACAAGGATCCTTCATTATTAGGAAGGCCAGAAGCAGAACCAGAAGCATCTACATTAAAGATAAGAGGACCAGCAAAAGGTTGAGAGGTAACAGTAAACCTCATGCCAGGAAAGACCCTCCCCCCAGGTGTAGTCCCTAAGTCAAAATCAATGATATATTCCTCCACAGAGTCTGAGTTGTGAGGTCTAGCCCGAGAGGCAGGAAGTCTGCCCAACCTAACACTAGAGCTGACAAATTTGGAGGTGGATGGAGTTGCTCTAAGATCTAAGTTGAACATGGTATGGTTACTTTGTGCTTGGAAGACTGTAAAACTCTTCCCCGTCGCCTTCTCAAGCATGCCATTAACACTAGAAACAATGGTCATGATACTTTCCTTACAACATGCAGCTGTATGGCCGATCTTGCCACATCTAATACAATATTTAAAGATCTCCTCATACCTGCATTGAACCCACAGCAGATAGCCACCATCTAAAGCTAAGAAAAAACCAGGGACAAGAGGTTCATTCAACTGGACACGTACCTTAATACGCAAGTAGTCATTTTTTGAAATATGATCAAAAGATTCAACCTCATAGTGATTACTAAGAAGATGCCCAGCAATATTAGCAGTTTCAACAGTTAGATACTTAAAAGGTAAACCACAAATCCTTACCCAAAGATCAGCATAAGGAAATCTTACAGTCCTTGGGATTGTGTCAGAAAACCATCGAGAGAAGACCATGAGAGCCCCCCAAAAAGAGACGAAAGTACGATTCAATAAATCCTCACGATCAGCATCAGAAGCACAATGAAAGGCATATAAGTCCCCCAGTTTTAACACATCAATCTCGCCTCTCACACTCCATTCCTTTCTGATATGAGCATTTATAGCCTCAACCTTGAAAATACGATAATCCACCAGGAAACCCAGCACACATTGTCCCCAGAACTCTCTGGATTTGCCCAGAATTTCAGCAGCAAGACTAAAAACAGGCCCAGACCTCGGAAATCGCCATGCATGTGCATGTTGTGGGTTATTAGGTTGGAATTCAGCATTTGGGTGAGATTGATGGTAAGGTTGATGATTATAAATATTGTCATGTGGGACGGCACCACTAAAGAAGTGTTCCTGACCCCCATTTATGAACTGATTGTTATGAGAATCTCCAATGATGTTAGCCATAATTATAAGAAATTTAATGGAGAACAGAATAAAGTATGAAATGCAGAGAAAGAAAGAAAGAAGAATAAATGCTGGTGATGATGATCATTCAATAAATGAACTCCTTAAATAGGAGAAGAGGCGACTCGTAGAGGTGCTTTGTAATAATTGATTAAATCTTAGTGTCTGACAACGAATTAAAACCAGATTGGTTGATGTTGATGCAAGAAACCAATCGTCATTACCAGAACCAATGGAAAGGATGATAGCTAATGATTAGCTAGGGTTTTGAAGGATGCTTATATTTGGCAGAGAAAGAAGTTTTGGGGTAAACAATAGACCAATTGAGGAGGAAGCGTGCAGTGGAGAGAACAAGAAAGGGTTGCAGAAGAATAAAAAGAAAACGACAAAAGCTCTCTTTGAGAGAGTTAAAGCTCTCACTAAAATCTAGAGAGAGAAGTCACGTATTAACAACACTAGTTTTAAACTCCGTGCAAAAAATGCACGGATCGTAATAACGCTATTATTGGATGCAACAACATACGGGATCGTATATATGAGCGTGATTAAATTTTCAATGTTGTAAGACTTGTGACAATATAAATACCCAAGTTATATAAAATATACTACCTCTATTCTAGTCAATAATTATCTATAGCTTTTAACACAACGATTAAGGAAATAAAGATTAGTGCTTTTAGATCACACAAACATATAACCCCACTCACACATGTAGACGGCCCAAAGAAATATACAAAAAATAGAAATAGATTAGTATAGACTAATACTCCAAAAATAAAATATATAACCTCTCACTGGAACAGAGGAAATAGTTGTTATATTAATCAATTAAAACATATATTTCAAAATATAATGCACGTTAAATAATTAATGACATTTGTCGTGATATTTTAGTAAATATGATGCAACTATTTTATTTCTCCCCATAAGTTTCACCATTTTTGTCATTTTAATAATTTTTAACAATTGAAAAAATGAGTGAACTTAATTTGGCCTAACTTCCTACTTTGGCCAAGCTGTGTGATTCATTTGATGGAAATTTTTAGTGATACTATATTTTTAAATTATACCTATGTATACATCTTTTTTTTTCTAAAAAAAAAAATTATTGTATTAAAAGTGTTAAAAAATCCTCTTCTTTTTAATTTGTTTTTTGAAAGACTGAGTTTTCCTAGTTTTTGGTGTACATTTGTAGTTAATTAATTTATATTTTTTCTTTTTTGTGTACATCTCTAAATTAGTTAGATCTCAGTTTTTCAAATTTCTTATAATGAAAATAATTCATCTTTAAGTATTACGTCTGAATTTTTATTTTATAAAAATCATAGTCCGTACTTTCAAAATATTTTCGAGAAAATGTTCTTCATTTTTGTATAAAATCAGAAAAAAAAAATTCAAAGTAAATAAATACAGTTCAAATAAGTACTACTTGCAAAATAATCTGATTTATATAATGATACAAATTTGCTTGATAATTCACATTATATAATGAAAGTAGATAGTTGATGTGGGCAGGAGAGGGGAGAATTAAATGTAAAAGTAAATTGTGTGGATCCTACTCCCCAAAAAAAGAGGGAAAAAAGGTGAGTTTTTATGTTAAAGGGAGATTAAATCTTATGAAAATAATATTATTAACAACGCGTATATTGAATGTGTCTCATTATTAATACATTCAAACCCTAAACTCCCAAACTTCACCAAATCATTCTATCAATTCAATTGACGCTGATTCATTTGACCATGATTACCACCAATTCAATCGTCCATGATTATATTTTTCTTTCGTTTCCGATGTAAAAGACGCGTACGCGCTCTCTGTAGCAGTAAGAATGCCCGGCAACATATTAGTAAGTTTTCGTTATATTTTTCAATTTTATTTTATTATTTTAAAGCTTGGCTTGTAAATTAATTAGCACTAGTTTTAAACTCGTGCAGTTTTGCACGGGTTTGTTGTTTCAAAAGTTGATATTAAAACGTTTGTTAACATAGATTAAGTTTTATATTAAATATTTATCATGTTAAAAATTAATTATATTTAAAAATTAAGGGTAATATTTTAAGTAAAGCAATAAAATCTGCCTTTTTTTGTCTAACAATTTTAATTGGCCAGGGTAATAGGTTTAATTATAAAGAAGATTTTAGATTTGAACTACAACTTTCCTTAGCTTGCAATTAGTATAAATGTTATATTAGTGTCAAGTGGTTGGGTAATTATTATAGTAAGATACTCCTTCTTCTCAGCTAAATTTGACTTTCTATTCGGTCTTGTTACTTAAGCGGCCTAAAAAAAGACCGGCTTATATATAATGAAACAAAATTATTTAGACAAAAATTATCATAGGATTAGTAAAATTAAAAATTGTTAAATCTGTTTTTTTTTTTTAATTACACCAGCGCATGGACAAAATGAAAGTTTTGTCCCGTAGATATCTAAAAGTGATAGTTATGACCCAATTTCATATTGTACAAATCTTCCTTCTATTAAAATAGAAACATTTCCTGCAATTTCCTGCTGCCACATCATCACATCCAACTTTTGATTTCATTTTTTTCCTTTTCATTTTTTTTCATATAAAAGAAACTGCTTTACATCACCCATAACTAACATATTTAATTACTGTATCTTTTTCTTCATTTTAAATTCATTTTAAATTATCAGCCAAAACAATGTTCCTAATTTTTGTTCAACTTTTAAAAACATATTTTCGTATTAATTAAAGCCTTTTTGAATATTTATTAAATCTCAATTTATGAGTGAAATAAAAATAATTTAATCCCTATATACATCTAAATATTTGGGAATTATGCTTGAATTCTTTTAAGTAAAAAATATTCCGTATGAAACATGAATATGCATCCCACGATTTGATCACTTAGACAAATATAATAAATATAATAAATTTATTAAAATACCATTTTTTTAGATGTGACGACTATAAAACTTAAACCTTTTAAATTACATGTATAAAAAATTTAACTTAGTTCAATAAAATTAATCAAACAGAAATAACATGTAAAAATAAAGTTCTGTAAAATAAAAAAGGAAGCATAAAAAATGCTTCAAATCTATACATGCCAAAAAAAAATTAAAATAGGGTAAAAGAAATTTTTTTAATTAAAATTAAAATTCGTCAACTCTGGGTGAATTGCTTCATAATATACAAAATAAGGTAAATATGGCTCTTTCTTTCAAAAAAAAATTGTCTTCAAATTTAATAAATACAAAAAAAAACAAGTTAAAGAAAATGTTAAGAAGATAAAAAAAAATTAGAGACAGGAAGGAAGTTGAGAGAGGAAGGCAAAAGTGAGTAGTCGGTCACCTGTTAATATTGAGTATTGACATAGGGTTTAGGTGAATGGGAGGGTGGGTTTCAAATATATAGTGGGTATATATGATTTATTTGAGTTGTTTGGGCTTAATGTATACCTTAGTTCGGTTCAATTAAGGTAAATCGTATCAGTTTAAATTAGACATGGTAAAAGGAACAATTGATTCATTTTCGGATCCGGTTAAATCCGTTTGATCTTAAATTCGGTTTCAGTTCGATTTGGATCGACTTCAATCCGGTTAGCCATTTTCATTGGTTCGTCTATTTCGAGTTAGGTGCAGTTCGGGTCGAGTATAGTTTAGTTCATTTCAGTTTCGGATCATAATATTTTCTGTTAAAGATACAAAAATAGATTAACTATACCTTATAATTTGAATATAATAGGTCTTAATATCATTACTAAAGAAATAATTAATGAAAAACATCTAAATTATGAGTTTCTTATACGAGAAATAAATATTTATAATTTAGGTATATCAGTCCAGCTCTTTTGAGTTCCGATATATACATGGAGATTTCTCAGTGATGATGAAACTTATGATGACGAGTCTGATTATTCATTCTATAAATGACGACAAAACGAGGCATCTTCATTCTATTAGTACATAAACATCTAAAGCCACATTGATGCACGTTATCATGTCATTTTTTTTTCAATTTTTCCGTGATCTTATGAATCAGTTTGTTTTTTTAAATTATTTTTTTTCCATAAATACATTAGTATAAACATGCAACTTTTTTAATATTCCTAAACTATTAATTAAAAATTTACGTTAATAATAAGTTATAATGATATGTCAAATTATTAATTAAAAAAATCTTAAAATAGCAAGTTTTTACATCAAGAAAAACAAAAAATGTAGATGATTGGACTTTTACATCAAGAAAAGTAAAAAAAAAATTAGTATATAAATGCATAACTAAAATCCTAAAATTAAGAAATGAAAAATGAGTGCAGTGGTAATAATCAAAATTAATTAAAAAAGAAAACTTTATAATATTAGCAAACCTTAGAAATTAATTAATATTATAACTGATAACCAAAGAAAACTGTTTCATTAATAATGAATTAAAATACTACTTCATTTGAAATTTTAATGGAATGAAAGGGAGTAGAGAAAGCGTTTGTATGTGAACAGCCACACATTCTCATTTGTGACGGGACGACCCGTCGCAAGTTTAATACGGGTCAATATTCTCTTACAATGAGCAAGTGGGGGTGCAAGTGGGTGGAAAATGGAGCCCCCCACATGCACATCCACTTGCTCTATGTGAGAGAGAATTGACCCGTTATAAGCTTGCGACGGGTCGCAAGTAAGACTTGCTGGTGAAAAGGAGGGAAGCCGAAAGCTGCACAAATGGGTTGAGCCGTTGAGGAAAGAGAGTTGAAAAAAAGACTGAAATCATTGGATTTTAGGGTAAAGTGAATATTTTATACATGAACGAGATAAGAATTGTCTAAATTGTATCTACTGTATAATTGGGGTAAACAATAATTTTATTTATGTGGCCACCAAAATTATTATCTGATGGGCCAAATGGCCCAAATTTATAGAGCGAGAATTAATTAATTATTGTGTGAGACGGTTTTACACCCAAAGATGATTTTATTGGGAAACAAATCATTAAGTAGTAATGAATGTATAAGTGAAATCATGTAAGATTCACGTAAAAGTAGCAAGCTCGCGAATTATCGAAGAAATAAAATATAGTTAGATAATATATCAGCAATCACCTTGAATTCTCTATGTAGATTTATTAATATTGTGTACAAAATACAATTTTAAAGAAACAGATGAATTGGAGGGGTGCTTGTACGTTATTTATATAAAAACTTTTCAGTTTTTATCGGTGAGTTTTCACGAGTTTAAGTAAGATTACTTACAATATGGTTAAAACATACTCTTTCACCTTCCGTATCAATTATTTGTTTCTCTTTTATATTCTTTGTAAGGGGTGTTTTAATCAAATATAAATAAATAATTGAGACGAAAAGAGTATTAATCTCAAACACTTGCATCTTTAGAATAACTTTCCAGTACACTTCATAATCCTAAGATAAAAGTGTTTTATCTACATTTATCCAATTAATAATTTAGATTTTAGAGTATTCCTTATTTTAAAATTTTATTAAATCAATTATGAAAATATAACCCGTGCATTTTTGCACGGGCATAAAACTAGT